>VYZP01049286.1:42637-68725 GCA_013400635.1 Hypocryptadius cinnamomeus | reverse complement strand
ACAGGCCAATACCTTTTACTCAGACAGCTCCCTTCTTGTTCTTCTTCTGGGATACTGTTTCTTTTCTCGTGTCTGCCATGAAATGGAAGTTTGGCCTCCTAAATTACTGGATCTCAATGATAAGGCCATTTACCTTCACATATCAGGGCTTCTTCAAGCAACGTGCTGCCCTTACCTCACTATACTGTGACTGTCTATTAGGTTGCTTCTGTGAAATTTCTGAAAGATTTTCTCCTCTCCTCTTTCACCTTTCAGTCTTTGAGCGTGAACCTGCAGGGCTGCATGGAAGGAATGCACAGAGGGCCCTGAGGACAAGAAGAATTACTCTCAAGGGAAGACTAAATGCCATCCCAACCATTCTCTCCTGACAGAACCAGAAATCAGTGCTCCTGGCTTGGCAATCTAGAAGCCTTGCACCTAATTAAGTGATTGATTACATATACACTGTAGTCATAAAAATAAACATCTGGGTTAAAACATATAGATATATATATGTATATATATATCACTGCTGGAAGAAATATCAGTTACTGAGTTCTTGAGGATTATTCTATATTAATTACAGCTGCTACCTTTTTCAGAATCCTATGACTTAGGATCCTCCCTGTTCAACTGTCTCAAAGTACCCATTACTAATGTGTTTTTCATGTAAACACA
This sequence comes from Hypocryptadius cinnamomeus, assembly GCA_013400635.1. Taxonomy (NCBI): domain Eukaryota; kingdom Metazoa; phylum Chordata; class Aves; order Passeriformes; family Zosteropidae; genus Hypocryptadius; species Hypocryptadius cinnamomeus. The sequence goes on along the minus strand of VYZP01049286.1, from coordinate 68,068 downwards.
TTTATAAATAGCCTCTCCCACTTAAGTACAAAGAATTTCCTTCTAAGAAGGTTGCAACCTGTGCCACATGACAGCTTTTTAAAGATAAAAGCAGAACTGTGCAATAGGTTATGGAGTGAGAAACCCCATGGATGTGTTAAACCTAACAAATTCATCTGGAATTCAGTTAGGGTATAGTTCAGCATTTCTCATCCTGTTAAAAGCAACATGGGATGTGTGGCAATTGCAATGAAGCCCAATGTCAGGGGTTTTGTCATTCAAATAATAACTCAGCAATGTAAAATGTCTCCCAGCTCCCTATGGCAAGAGTGGTATGTTATTACATAATCAGCTAATTGTTTTATTTCAATATTTCCATAGTGGTGTACAGCACCTAGACTTTCCCTCTGTGTGCCTCACACTCATTAAAAACTTTCTTGGGTCCTGACAAGAACACAAAGCATGCACAGCACAATAATGCAGTGCACAATGATACCTAGGTGTATACATCTTCTTGCCAAGGACCCATCAGGTGTAGCTCACTAGAATGTTCTGTTTTCACTGAATTAACATTTTAAGGAAAAATGTTAATTCAGCTGTACTGTATTTAACCCAGCAATATTAAAAAGTGAGTGCAGCTACTTCAGTACCAGCAGACATTTCCTTCAGTACCAGTAGACATTTAGAGTAGCTTCTTAATAAAAAATTCTGTGTTAAAACACCATGTTCTAGAATAGAAAAGTCCTGAGAAACCTTTTCTATTTTAGGGATTGACCTCTCTTTTTCAAGATCTCCTGTAGTACCTTGCCCAAAATAGCACATAAGTCCACTTCAAAAATATTGCAGACTTTTGATACAAATGATATTTGATAATTTTGATACAAAAATCAATTATTTTTCTGTACAATTATGTTTGATAAATATTCAGAAGAGTTATATAAATATATTGATTTTTCAAAATATTGCTAAAACTTTTAAAATATGTTTATGCAAGCAAATAAAATATTTTTGAAGATGCTCAAATCAAACTGAAGTTCATACACTTTGATTAAAATGATAAAATATATGCATGAAAGCCATAAACTTATTAATACTCACTAATAGAACTACAAATAAATACTCAACTAATGTCACATAATGTTATACACATATATTATGATGCTTTTATAATCTTACAGATATTTTAGTTTATGGGTAATTCCATTTTGAAGATATATATTTGCCATTTAATGAAGAACATCACTATATGTAAACAAAAAAAAATTAAAATACTTGTTTTGTATGTTGTTGTGTGTTTTGCTTGTTTTCTTTACTGAGAAACCATATTAACAGAAGACAGGTAGTTTAAGCTCTGATTATAGAAAAAGAGATATATACAGATATGTCAGAGATACATTTTTTCCTAGATTATACCCCTTTATTTTATAACTCTCTCTAAATGGGGGGGTTTTTTTCAAAACTTACATATTTATGTCACAAGAAGACACTAGACATCTGTTGCAGTCAATGAAGTTAGTAATAGGATTTGATGGCATTCAGCTTAGAAACATTCAGTAGTCCTGTTTTATGACAGTTATATGAAAGTTTCCAAGAGCTGCCCACATTTGCTATCAAAGAACCCTACAACACATTTTCTTTAGCCAGAGAATCATTGATACTCTAATTATAAAAGCATACTTACTAGTCAAACTGCTGCAGGATTTCTACATCACAGCTTATGCACTGAATCAAAGAGCCTTTTCTCCTATCATGTTGATTTGTAAAACTTGCACTTGTCATTATTGCTCTAGATGTAGTTTGGGATAATTGAAAGCAGAATTCAGAAATTCAGAATCTCCTTTTCCTCCCCTCTCTTTTTAAACATTTATTTTTCAATGCTTTGCTTACAGTCCTGTAACAAATACTGCTACCATGCTGGTTAAAATCTCTATGCATAACAGCTAATTGGCTATCTAAGACATCTTCTTTCAATGAGCAATGGTTATTGAATAGAATACAGTGGTATTCTTGGAAAGGGAAAAAAAAAGACAAGAATAATGGGCACTAGAATGACCATACAAAAAGAGGAGAAAGCTCAGATTAGCCCAAACTCCCAGGCCCTAATCACTAACAGAAGAATCTGGTAAATCAAGGAAAAAGACATCAATCGATTCAAACAGGATTAAAGGTTTAAACTGAAAACCAACAAACTTGTTAGCCTTTGTGGGAAAAATTTGCATCAGGATTTTTTTTAGATATGAAACAGACAACTAAAATATTTTCAGCTGCCTATTTAGTACCTCACATGAAAGACGAGGAAACAATATGACAGAATATAAAATCCATGCTTAAGTAAAGAGATTCACATGAGAAAGTTGCAGAGTGCAATGAGCAGGCAATAATTAATATCTGAAGCTGTAAGATTATTGGCATAAAAATAAAGATTTATTACTAAAATGTATTTTTGAATGACAACACATCTTTGTTAACAAATAGATATATGGGGGTTCTTTAGACTTTCAATCTTCAGGTTAGAATTACATGCTTCATGTGGCAGACATTTACTAGTGCTCTGGAAAAAACTGAGAAACTGCTATGACAGAAATTTTTTTTCTGACTACAGAACACAGCTACCAAATTTGTTTTACCCCTTTATTTAGTGGAAAAAGAAAAGACAGGTGTTGTTCATTATGGTTTATGTTATCCTTAACTCTCTTGCCATAGTGACTATAATTTTAAATTACATGCAACAAAAGGATGAAAATAAAATTTCCATGCCATATGCAATACCATCTACACCAGTTTTATAGCATTTGTTGCTGATGCTTTTCCAAATGAAATTTTATTTCAATCATTCTAAAAATAGAAAGGCCTGTTATATAGCCTTTTCTGTTTTAATGAATACATAAGTCAATTTTTAGCCAAATTATTAACTACAGTACCTGATTCATGAACCTTATTTTACATATATTTGTATTCTTTCTTACTCTTAGAAACCTTTGTAGAGGGCTAGAAATCATTATTTTAATATCTATTTCTTTCACATTCTTTTTCATTCATTGTTTATCAGGAGTAAAAACTCTTGTCAATTGCTAGTTATTTCCTTTTTTCAATAATTATTGGGAGTCCTGATGCTATTCCAATTGTGAGATACCCATAACTTAGAATAATTATTTGATTTACCAGTATCTTCTCTTTGCTAATAGTCTCTCTAAATATCCTTAAGAAAGCTTCTTTTACAATAAATGCATGGTAGTACACATCTTCTTTACTACATTTACAGTGGACTTCTTCAATCCTAGTCAGCATATACAGTATGGCAGAAATTTAAATAATGACATTCTATGTGGAACTTATTACTGGCCTGGGAATATTTGACCTGGAATGCCATTAACTTATCTTATACATTTTAAAATCGTGTTTAAAATGCTGCAAAACTAAGATTGTAGTGAATTTAATTTCAAAGTCATTTTGGATGTCCTTTCAAACTGCATGTGGTAATCCTTGATTTTTGCACTGATGCTAAATGTTAATGAACAGAGCCACAGTGTACCATTTCACCTAGAGCAATGAAAACATTAAAATCTCTTTAGAAGACTGAATAAAACTTTATTTTATAAATATAATCCTTGTTGAAGCTCTATCATTTCACTGTACTTTTGAAATAAGAGCACATGGAAAATATGGAAGAGTTCCTTTGAGATAGCTAACTAAAGCTACAAAATGAGCACGGTACAGTATTTCCAAGGAACACGGTTCAAAAGTTGTACGATTACTACTAAGGTTGTTTTATTCTTTACCACATTTGGAACAGGAAGTCTGTGTTGTTCTTGAAGAATTCTGAAAAGCAATGTCACAGTCTGATGACCTCTTCTCCTCATTAAAACGTTCCCAAAGACAGCTCTCTGCATGATGTTTTGTAGCTTCAGCAGCCATGAACTAATTTGTACCTCTTATTTTGATCATGCACTGGTGAAAGAACCAAACAATATTTTTCTTTAAACACAGAGAGGTCTTTCAACAGCTCAGCATGCACTTCTACCCTCTTTTTAATCTTGGAGCACCTATTTATTTGCTCTTTTCACCACTAAATCTTCTTTGCTCCTTTCTGCCCCCCTGCAAAGCTGCTAGTTAAAATCTTCAGTGTTTTTTCTTCATAGGCTTAAACCATTAGAAGGGTATTACCATAAAAAGGGAGACAAGGACTCAGAGACATGGTGCACCAGAATTTGCATTTCTAATTTTTAATCCAATTAAACTAAAATAATATTTATTTAGCTACAACCTTTCTATAATGGGTATAAATTCACTAAAGCTAATGGAAAATTTTCTTCCTGGAGGAAATTAGTTATAGGTGTTCACTGTGATAACTGATTGGTTCTGCATATTGAGTGTCTCCAGATTTTGCATAGAGGTAATTAGTATTCAGCTAGTTGATGTGTTTATTTTGCACACCTTCTTTTTGTGCATGTGCAATTCATTATGCAAGTCATTTTTGCTCTACATAGTGGATTCTGTATATGCAAATTGTTAGAGTGTCTAAGGGCAATAGTTTTTAATACATACCTTGAAAGAAAGGCTGCATGTGTTGGCATATTTGCATTACAAGCAAGTGTTGTTTTTTCAGACAGCTTCTGAATAAAAAAAAGCTTATGGCATTATCACTTTTATTTCCTTTTCAATCAGTACATTTTAATCAGTAATGTATACTTGGTGTACCAAGTATGCCTTTTGGAAATCCAAACCCATCTGAACTCACAGAGAGCCTCATTCTACTTCCTTTGATTTTGGCTCAAGTAAAGAAGACGGGCTTTTAGCCTGTCAGGTTTTTTTAGTCAGGAGAGAGGACAGCAACCACTTGGAGAGAAAGTACTAAATCTTGCCTTTTAAGGGGAGAAAAGCTCAGCGTTCTGACTCACGAGCCTGGGTATAACTGCAAAATGGGAAAAATCCTCGTCCAGAACTTTCCCCTGCAATCCTGTGTCCCGTCCTGCGTGGGCACAAGTCCACAAGGGCCCATCCCATGCCTGAGCAGACCCCCTGAGCACAGGGAATGCCAGCAGGCTGCCACTGGAGACTGCAAACTGGCATCTGGAAAGATAGCCACCCCCTGGAGGAAAGTATGCCTCAAATCACCATTCTTGCTCTCCCATCCTGACTACCTGATTCCAGAACTTTGTGGTCCAAACTACTAAGTGTAGTCACGGGCTCTAGGAATGATGGCAAAGACTGTAACAACACCAAAGCAGCATCCCCTGTACCTATAGCTCCCAGTCATGGCTATTCACCTGCAGAAGCATGTGGGAGAAATGAGGATGAGCATGTATTTCACTTATTTATTTAATATTGTACTGGATATCTTCCTGAAGTATGAACCATTCCATCATCTGGAGAAAATGAAGCCACAGCCAGCTAACCATTCCTGGTTGCTGCTGTGTATTCTACAAAGCAAGGACATTCATGCTCTGAAGAGATGATGTTCTTATCTAAAAGATTATTTTTGGAATTTCATTTTGATTTCTTGAGCTGCAGGCAGTTTCTTAAAAGGGCACATTAACAAAACAAACAAAAGCAATTCTCAACCAACTCTTGCATTACCCTTGGTGTAAATTTTTCAAATCCAAATAATCTGAAGTTTACATGAAATCTTTCTACCTTGCATTGTAAGAGGAACAGACATGTAAATAGCAATTAAATTTTTCAGAAGTCCAAATAAGTAGACAGAGCTATATTCACATTTTCCCTACTTAGTTGCATGTATTCTGTGTGCATGTATGGATCAGTGAATTGTCATCAAGTATGTTCTTGCTGGTACATGTTGTCCAGTATTTCTACAGAAAGAATGTTTTGTTCAGACCTATTCAGAATGAAGTTAATGTTCTTCTAGCATGTTCTTCAGGACACAATTTCATATTATAATATGACTCCTCCTACCTGTATATGAATGTTTTATTAGAGGATATATTTTACGTATTTTACTTTGAATAGGCTTATGTTTTTCAGAAAAGAAATGCCATTTGACTGAATTTTATCAAGGGGTATTTCTGTTTAGTTTTTAAAAGTAAGGCTGAAATAAATAATATGGCCTACATTAAAGTGAATCCTTGCCAAAAAAGTCTGTTTTTTGAACACATCTCTAAAATAAGCTGTATACCATGAGACTGGTTCCCCATCACACTCTGGCAACTCTTGTTATGGCATTTTTCTGGAGCAACAAGACTTGCCCTTATTGGAGGAGGATCAGACTGGGGAACATGTAAAACACTTAGGTGCATGTGACTTAGTAGCACAAAATTTGTGCTCTTGATCATCTTTCCTAGAAGAAAGCAAATGTCAGCCTCAAAGATGGGCAAGAAGGAAGATACGGCGTAAAACAGACACACACAAGCTTACTGAAGTTAGCAAGGCAGGAGACCATGAAGACCATGAGATGGGTGAAGAGGCTGAAACGGCTGGGACAAGTCAACCTAGAGCAGTCTAAATCCCTGATGGCAGGGAGTGAAAAAATAGAGCCAAACTTCTCAGTAGTTCCCAGGGACAGGCCCAAGAGAGAGTGGGCAGAAATCAAAATATAGGAAATTCCAATTAAATGTAGAGAAAACATTTTTTTACTGTTCAAACACTGGAGCAGATTGCCTGAGGAGGTTGTGGAGTCACCATCCTTGGAGATATTCAGAAGTCCATGGGCACACCTCCAGGGGCAGTGTGCTATAGCTCACCTTGTTCTGAGCAGGGAAGGTGAACTAGGTGATTGCCAGAGGTCCTTCAAAATAACCATTCAGTGATTCTGTGTTTTTTCAGTGCAAGTGAATCAGATACACCATGAACAACTTCTGATACTGTGATAAATGCTCTGAATTTGTTTCCATGATGATGCAATAATCCCAAGGAAACTCTGTAGCTGTCATCCCCTGTTGTTTGGATTAAAACTATTTACCAGACAGGGAGAGGTTGTATTTTCCATCGTGAAATTATAAAAAGCCCTTGCAGTGTTGGGAAGGATGATGTCAGGTTTGGTGTGGCTTGTTCACAGCAATCCAAAGAACCCCTACTAGGTTAGAGAGATGCACCAAATTTATGAAGATTTCTGTAGCTTTGGGAATAAATTTGCTCACAGCTACAGAGAGCCCGCTTCAGCAGGAATGGGCTGGAATTTTGAAAGGAAAAAATCAATCTCACTCTGCTGGAAAATTCTCATGCCTTCCTCACATAATATCTGGTGTTTATAATACAATCCCTATTTTTTATATGATAGTCTGACCAGATCCATACCAGTTAGGTCTAGATTTAAGGATGGAATATTCACCACAATTGTGTATGGTGTAAATAGTTAAAGGGATTTTTTTGCTCCTTAAACTAATTTTCCAACTTTACTAAGTCTCAAGCTTGTTGAAACCTTTCCTTCTAATGAAAAAACACAGAAAATGCATGAAAAAACTGAGGAAGTTTCTGAAATCTTTTTCACTAGAACTACTAGAGTTATTAGAGGTAGCTTTTGAACATGACACAGAAACAGTCTCAATCGGACTAAGCAGCTGCCTGTGACTGTTCTGTAATGGTTATGTTTCCATGCTGTTTCCTCTTAACTGCTGGGATAAAGGAGCACACTTTGTTTATGAAAGACAGGCTCTAGGGAAAAAGAATTAGATGCCACACTGTACATCAAAAATGTAGATCTTTGCTCAACTACCAGAGGAGGTGAGAGGTGCATTGAGCATCTCAAGGAGAAAGGTTAAAGTGAAAAAGAATAATAATAATAAAGGCAATGTCATAATAGGGATATGCCAGAAATAACCTAATCAGAAGGACTTAGAAGAGTGTGGCTTGGTACATTTTGGGGTAGCCTTTTTTTTTTCTTTGCAAATAAAAGCATCCAAAGGGTGCCCTCTTACTTGTTCTGGGAGGCTTGAATCATACACAGAAAAGTGCTGTAAAATAACGTCAGGATGAAGAAAGTCCGGTAGGCTTTCAGGACATATTGAGGACAACTTTCCCTTAGGAAGATGGAAGAAGGTACTAAGGAGTTTGCAGCTGTTTTACAACTGGTTCTAACTAGTAGGGGGGATCTGGTTGAGAAGTTTGAGGTAGAAAGTAATCTTGGTTAAAGTGATTACAAAACTATGGAGTTCACAAATCTAAAAATGGCAGGAATTAGAGCAGCTGAGAAAGCACAATGTAGTCCAAATAAAGCAGAATTCATCAGATTGAGAGAACTGGAAGGTGGGGTCTCTTGGGAAGTTATTCTAAGGGGGAAAACAAAGACTGCAACACAGCTCACAGTTACTGAAAGGGACTATATTAAAGATACAATGCTAGACTCTCATGATGTAAAAGAAACATGGAGCACAGTAAGAGACCAATATGGCTCCATCAGAAGCTCTTTAAGAGACAAGAAAAGAAAAAGGAAAGCAAACAAATCTAAATATAAACAAAAATATAATAAGAAATACACAAGCAGGAACAAGGACCTACAAGCATACATGTAAGACTATGAAGGAATAACATGCAGTGTAGATCAAAACGAAAATGAATTTCATCTAACAAGAAACATCAAATTCAACAAGGAAAACAGTTTAGGAATGGGAGGACAGCAAGAAAATAATGCCTAGTACTTACCAAGGAAAGAAAGAGAACAGCGGATCGTAAAGGCTGAAAAGTTAGTATAGTCTTTGCTTCAGCACTCACAAAGGGTGAGATTTGATCAGATATTGGTAGACAATACACTTAGTAATGCTATTGGCACTGGTTTAGATACAATTCTTGCTCACAAAATATAGAAATACAGAGTACAAATTGATAAAGTTTGGTAAATAGGTGTGTAACTACCCAAGAAAATGCACTCACAATTTAGTTATCTGCCCAGTTGTGAGAAGAAATCAAGTGACAGGCTGCAGACATCCATTGCAGGCTGCATTCAGTAATTTCCTCAGTGTCTTAGATGACTGACTAGAGAACACACTTGTCACATTTGCAGAGCTGTTCAAACTAGAACAGGTTACAAATGTTCAGCAGAACTTGGTTTAATTTTTTTTAGTAATGTTAATAAAAAAAAGGCACAACTTGAAATCAATATAGTAAAATTCAGTATAGGCTAAGTAAAGCGCTAAGTAAGGAATATTCAAGTGATAAATACAATAGGGAAATGGTTGACTATTCAGCCATACTGAAAAAAGGCTTTGGGCTTTCAGTGGATCAGGCATTTGATTTAAGCCAAGAATGTGATACATTGTAAAAAGCCATTCAAGGTCATACTTTGAGGAGTATCACATACAAGACACAAGAATTGTTTAGTGTAGGAGACATCACCTAGAGTGCTCATTTTTGGGTACTGTAATGGAATACAGAGATTACTTATTCTTTGGAAAACAGCCTAATAGTTAATAATATAAAAGACAGAAAGTATTACCTCCAAGTTCTGTTAAAAGAAATATTATATTTTAAAAAATAAAAATTAGAGGAAATGGGCATATTCTTTCAGTACATGAAAGGGCTTTAGAGATAATATGAAACCCACTGTCCTTTATCAAATCCGCCCTCTGCAGATTTGATAAAAGCTAAAGGAATTAAGATTTGCTATCAATAACAACATTTTAGATTTTAAGAAGGTTAAGTATTTGAACAGGCTGCTTGGAAACATTTGATTACAGGTGTTAAGGAGTAGGTTTGATAAAGAGAATGTCAGGGTTGAAAAATCCCCAGTACATTATCTGGTTGATTTTCCTACTACTGTCCTATACTAATTACTCTATCTTGATTTATTATAGCAAGATTTCACTAGACTGCTGTTTCATTTATTCTTGAAAAAATCTATGCAGCATCTCCAAAAACACACAAGGAACACATGACACAAGGAACATGAAGAAATTTGTAGTAACGATGGTCAGATTTTTCAGACCAATTAGCTAGAATATTAGAAGTGAGTCTTTTAAACAGAACAGGGTAAAAAATAGTGACTAGACAAAAATATTGTCAGGTTTTCCATATTTTAAGAATTAAAAAATGCAGGGCCCTCTTTTTCAAAAGTTGCAAGTAACTTTCTTGTCAAGCAAGATTTTTCTTATTTTTCCAAGTACACAATTGATTATCTCCTTTGCCTCACAGCACTCTGCCACAGCACAGTACTTCAACAAATCTGTGACTGAAAAATGTCTGGAAGTTTAGTCAAAATCTGAATTTAGAACACCTGGATTTTTATGCTCTGCTACTCTAATTTTCATGTAAAAACTTTTCAAAATAGCAAGTTCAGAAAATGTTGTCTTTTTATTGCCTAAGCCAACCATTTTTGAAAGGGCACAGATCTCTCATACAATTTCAGTGTTTTAAAAGGGGACAAGCATGCCCCTGGGATAAGCACCTCACCTCAGTAAATCCCACCTATCCTACATGTGGCTTTAAATCATTGTGTGTCACTTCAATAAACCAGTCCTAAAAACCTCATTTTATGCTTTTCAGCTTTTACAATCAGCAACTGATCTTGAATATGATCCAAACCACCCTTACCCCAGGGAATATATTTTTCTTTTGCTTGATAGAAACAAGATGCTGTTGATGTATCATTGAGCAAATACCTTCATTCTCTGCAATGAGCTGCTTCACCCAATGCTGAAACTGAGTCTAGAAGGCAGTAGCACTTAATTAACATTTTTCCATAGGGAAAAATGCACTGTGCAGCTCGTCTAAAATCTCATCAGTCTGAGAGTGAGAATTTAAGCCCTTCTGTTTTCACAAAGACACATTAGTCTTGAGTCCTCGTAGCACTAGCAGGGCAGTGAACAGCTTGTTTAGCCTCTACCTTCACAATGTCTCCAATTTCATGGGCAGTTTCCCCAGTAACTCAGACAAGAGTTAGAAAGTCTGACCTTGGACATCACCCAGAGACAACCACCTGCTTACAGGACTGACTTCTGTTCCCTTTGATTTAATGGAAGGACAGACTCTTCTATTAAAGAGGTCAACTGATCCAAGAGGGACTCTGCTTACAGCCAGGAAAAAAATCTCTGGTGCGATTTTGTCTAACAGAGGATGGATTTTTTTCTTTTCCAATCCAGTCACACACATGCCCAAACTATTTCTGGTTCAAATATAGTTTCATCAGCTGTATAAATTAAACTCTCTCAGTGTGAAACAACTGAAAAAAGTCCCCACAACATAATATTTAGCTACTTAGTGATGCCAATGGACTGGTTCTCATTGGATTAAGAGTTGGACTTCAGTATTGCATTATTTAGCTATATAATGCAGAATCTTGGCAAATCTTACATTTCTCTTATGCTTAAAATCGAATTTAAATAGCTGTTAGACCTTCAGTACAGATTCTTCCTCCAAAGAGGCCCTAACTAGTCACCCAGGGCCTATTAAATGAAGGATGCAGAAGGAAAGATTTCAGAGGACAATTCCTGTAAACAAATAGCAGACAAAGGAACAGTTTATCACAGTCCCATAGATTTCAATACACAAAAGGTGGAGTGTCTTCTTTTGCTGATCTTACAGTAGAACTCCATAGTAACAGTGCCTGACCACACATAGTTCTCACTAGTCTCTGCAAAACAGTAGTCAGGACTGTTGAGAACCTGGCTAATGTAACTCAATTTGTGGGAGAGAAGATTATCATGAGATTTATCTGGAGAGAGGAAGGACACTCTTCTACAATTCTAAGGAAGTAAGTTTTACTCCTGCTTATGGATAACCTCAATCTACCTACCTACTCCTGCTTATGGACTCCCTCATCTACCTGCCTTCTTAAAGACTGCTTTTTAGAACAACTCCCAGTGGCTAAGGCTCAGGGTTCATGTACATTTATTTGACTTTTCCTCTTCAGAATTTTGCCATTCTGAAGAACGACCTCAAAAACTCTATGCTAAACTAAAAATCTGTGGCACCTTTCCCTTTATCCAAAGGTCTTTTGATGCACTGAGAATAATATAGTATAGACTGAGTAGAATAGCTTTCATGTTACCTCTGAGGAGCTGCTGTTTCCTGATTCTCTCAAATTTCAGACCCAGAGTAGCCCAGCTCTTCCATGAGGTGGTTGTTACACAAGCTGTGTTTCCCTGCATCTTTACAGAGGCATTACTGAGTGTCCCTGTCTGAAACCACTGCTGCTATTGGCCAAAAATATCACTCTCTTTCACCAACAGAAATGTAAATCAACATATATTGGTGGTGTACTACTTCCCTACAGCTCCTTGGTACAGCTCAGTTTAGCTGAATCCCATATTATGGTTTTCTACATGGCAGGGGAGTTGGAACTAGCTGGTCATTAAAGGTCCCTGCAACCCAAGCTACTCCAGAATTCTAAGATCATACCATAACACCTGCCCTCCCATATGTCCTAGTCTGAAACTTTGCTTGGAACTAGGTGGTTTCCTTGCCTTTGGCTCCTGAAATCAGTCTCAGACTGCTTCCATAAGAAGTGACTTAGCATATTACAAGCCTACCTGTACACACCTGTGTGGGTTTCTTTCTAAGTGAATTGAGTATATAAGTGTAGTGAGATAGATGGGAGGATGGTTTTTGTGCTTATTAAATATTATTTCGCCTGTCTATAATCATCATGGCATGTCAGTAATTGTTTTGATGCTACTCCCAAGCAGCTTCTAAAACCTGCAGGCTCCTTTGATTGGCCAATCTCAAGGAATACTGCCCTCAGTGGTGTCCTTGCAAGTCAATATCCCACTGCCTGGAGATTCAAAATTGCCCTGAGAAAGACTCAGGATTCTGAACCTATGTTTGAGGTAGTCAAAGTAAGCATTTTTCTTGCTAGTATGGCAGTACAGTTCCAAAGCCAAATTGACTTGTAAGGTCATATAAAAAATGTCAACGATAAAATGTAATAACATTGGTAGTATGAGTGGTACAAATCCACTTAATTGACTGCTTTAATTCTAAAAAGCCTAAATTCTATGATTCTATTTTAAGAAAGGAATGTTTGAGCTACCTGTACATACTTCTTATAACATCTTCTGTCCAAACATCTCAAAATTAATAAAATAGTTGGCAACTATTATTTGTCAAACATAATCTTTGTTTTATGTTAGGCAAGTAATCTGAAATAAATGCAAGCAATTTACTTGCCAGATAAATTAAACAATAGGGGGGGGGAAATCCCTCCCACATCCATAATGAAATTAAATTAATTACAATGTATTATTTAAAGACAACTACGAAGACACAATTGAATCTTCTACAAATAGGAAACAAATTTATTTTTTCCAGAAACTTAATTTATGGTTTAAAGAGAGCGAGTTCCTGTTCAGTCATGGAAGTCCTGATTTTGATTTTAGGGCAACAGCATTTTAATTCCGGGCATTTTTAGTATTTTACTTTTTCTCCACTAGATGTCCCCAGCCAGTCACAGTACAGTTGGCTTCCACTGATCGGATATTCGTAATCTGAAAGGGCAGATACTTCCTTTGAAGTGCATATTATTAAGATATCATGATTAATGACTTTCACTCTAGAGTTCATTTTATCTGGAAGATTAGCAAGACACAGCTCCTTAAGAAGAACACAACAATTTAATTCTCTGCTTAAGATATAGCAGTTTCCCAATTTAGGAAGAAATTAAGAATCATGTATGCTTTCTTCTCTGAAAATATTTAAGTAATCAAAGTCTTAAAACAAATGAAAATCCTTGTTGTACAAATCCTTCTATATCAAAAGGGTAGCCTTAGCAGGTTTTTTTTTCCTCTTACTCAGTTACTTTCAAAGGATGTGTAAGAGTTTCACAGAACCCTTCACAGCTGACTGAGCTAACAGCAGGAGTCTTGCTTAATTTGAGCTTTAATGGATCTTTAAAGTAAAATGAGACCAAAATCTGGACTCACTATAAATACCATTCTAAGCCTTTCCCACCTCCCCAAAACGTAGCAGGTTGGAAAAAATATTTTCATGTTAGACTTTTAAGACAGGCAAACTGAGCTAGAACTAATTTTGTCTTTTGTGACATGCAGTGAGCTCTGTGAGGCTTTCGGGCTCTGCAAACCCTCAGCTGTTAGCACTGCTGCAGCACAGCACTGCAGTGGGCTGGTGTGCCTCTTGTTTTGAGGGATGTAATAAGGATTTGTAAAAGGCAACAGGAGGTCTTAAATTAGAACCATTTAGCAGCATGTTTCTGACTCTCAGAGGATCAGCTAAAATGTTAGTGCTGTCTACATAAGCAGCTTCCGTACCAGAGAGAAAGAAAAACCCCAAAACAAGTACTCTGCAACTCATTCATTCCCAGGAATGATGGTAAACACCAACTGGGGGCCCACAAACTTCCAGTGGTTTCATCAGCAGAGCTACCGGGACTCACAGTGACAATAAAAGGCATAATTTTGTCAATACAAGCAATGACTAGATGTGAGAAACAGTGAAACAAAGCCCAGTGCTCTTGTTGCCATCCATTTGTTACAGTTAGTTAGGTAACTTTGTTCCTTCCAGAACTCCAGTCAGATACTCTTTGCTACCAGGGGACTTTGTCTGGGGTTTTTTGTTTTCTTCTTTTGTGTAAAAGATTTGAAAGACTCTTACAGTGGAAAAATGGGAGTCTTAAAGGTGAGTTGGCTGAGAAGGCTGCTGAGAGGCTCTTTTTACTTTTTTTATGACAGAAATCTTGCAGGGTTTGTGTAAGGTTTGATTTTGGAAAGAAAAAAAAATAAGGGTCTAATTTGCAGGTGGTTCCTCTCAAAGTTTTTGTTCTCTGTAGCCCTGATGACCAGTACTTTCCCAAAAAAAAAGAGATAGTGAAACAACAGTATTGCAGGACTCAGGGATGCAAACACCAAGCAGTAAAAAGTAGAGTAAAAAAGAATAGAGTGAAATACTTTCAAAACTTTCTGTTGTTTTCTTTCTCTTCATGGAGAAAGGCAACAAAGGAATTCCCCTATGCCAGGGAAAATCTTCATTGACCCCATTGCAGCAGCTTTCCTGTCCCCTTATGAGCATCTGGCCCACAAGGAGTTCCCGACTGCTGTCACCTGCAGTAGTTTGTGCCCAGGGTTTGGCACTAAACTCAGGAGTCAGACTGAATTTTCACTTTTTGAAAACTTTCCCACACCTCCCACTTATGCAGCTCTGTGGCTTGGCCTCTGGGCTGCAGAGGGGCGAGGCAGGGATGGGGACTGGGGGCTGGCACATTCTCCGGAGAGATCAGAGCTGCCCTGGCTGGGCTGCCAGGCTGTGGGACAGGCCTGGGGAGCTGCAGCCCCTCCACCTGCCCTTGCTCCCACCTTGCACCACAGGGATACTGGAGCAGAGCTGCTCCTGCTCTGATCGCCCTGACTCACCAAATGGTTTCACCCTCCCACAGCAACACGAAGCCCCAGTTGCTTCTTGCTTAGGCAGAAAAACCAAACAGAAGAACATTGATGTCACAAATATCTTAGAAAAGGTAGCTAACCTCGCTAAACATAGGCCAGATGAGATTCCTGGGTCTTTTTCTTTCAATCTTTTGTGACTTTAATAACTGGATTAGTGTGCATCCTCTTCTATGTACAACTAGCTGCAGTCAGCACTTTGTGAAAGAACTTTGTGAAGGAGAATCAGTTTGATACTTCTTCACTTAGGCCTCAAGCAAATTAAGCTAAACAAATTGCAATAAATGGCTTGGGCATTAGTCCAAAAGTCAGCAACCAAGTTTTACTGCTGTGTTACCTTCAATTCCCTGAAGAGCTGCCTCTCTGAGCATCCCTGACTGCAAAGCAGAGACAATATGCAACCATCCTAAGTCTGTGTTAGTCTGTAAGAGAGCATCAGCTTCTAGGAGCTAGTCTTATTTATATATTCTCACTGCATCTTATATTGGCTAACAAACAGGGTGAAGTAAGTTACCATGGAGTTAAGGTTTCCCTGAATAATGTGCAAGTGTTGACTTTTACCTCCTCTGTACTCTAAAATTCACAGAAGCAACTCAGTATGATAAACTGAGAGCTGAGGTCTTTGATTGTCTGGATTTTGTCCAAAACTAGGGCAGAGTATCTGAATTAACTCAGTGCAAAATTTGTGTGACTTTTTTTGTGGTAGAAGTAGTGTTCAGAGTGTTCAAAATGTAACCTGCGCACAAGGGATGTTTGACAATGTAAAAGGAGAACATTTCCTCCCTGAAGTTCACGTGGTAGGCTGACTAAAACTCTCTGGGGGTTCCCCTTCTGCAGACATCAAGCAGGAGAAATATTGCCAAATATATCAGATCATCTCTTTTCTTCTACCCTTTCCTGTCTGCAGACAGAACTCCCTTTTGATACCCCATAGAGTTTATCTGGTGGACGAGGTAAAAACCTCAGTTTTTCTTTTTGTCATATGTTACATTCATAAATTTTTCCCTCCACATTCCCAACTTCTCTGCTTTGTCTTCTCCCTATTAGAAAGCCATATGCTTTCTCAGTTGTTCAAGTGTTCTGATACCATAAAGAAGGGAAAGTTCATTGACTACATAAGCCCACTCATTATCCTCTTCTACAGAGTTGAGCTCTGCTTTATTTATCCTTCTCATCTTTTTCCAGACTACATTCATCTTGCTGAAAGTTCATGTGTGGTCTAAGCTCGCCATCTAGGCTCCTTAAAAGAGACATAGAAAATGATTCATTTCATGTCTGTTTTAAAACTTCAGGGGATAAAATTACTCACCTTGGGAGGAGTTTTTCTACTTCTTATCCCCCCATCCTCTCAAGAGGAAGTCTAGACAAAAGTTTAGACTGAATGCTTAACATGCTTTGATGAAAATTAGGTGGGATGAATTTCAGTCCCACTTACCAAAACCTTACCTTTAAGTAGTTGCTCTGCTCCTCCAACTAGTAATTTGGAAATTGCAGAGGCATTTCAAGGAGCCTCAAAAGGAAGGAGGCGTGTCATGATTTATAAAACTTGCAAAGCAGTTGATCCACTGAGCGAAAAAAGGACTGGAAATACTATACAATATTGGAAAAGGTTAGTGTTGCCTGTCATGTCTGTGCCTCAGCAAAAGATGTGATGTCTGGAAAAAGGGGATACATTACTTCCAAGAACATCCACCATCTCACCCCTTCACTGCTCAAAAATTACAAGTTAGAAACCAAGAAAACACTAAGTTCAATTAATTGCACCCTAGAAAAAGGACATTCAGATTACCATAACTCACAACTCCATTCACAGGACAATTAGCTAACACTGCATTGAGTTTAAAGTCGTGCACAGGTTGATGTACACACACAGCTCCAGGGTCCTGGATGAGGGACTTCCAACATGAATTCATTTTCTATAAATATGAGACACATATATAAGCCTAAGGCCTTTCCTGCAGGAAACTCATAGAATGTTTTACTTGATCCAGAGGTCGTGAAATAGGAGAAAGTGGTCTTCCCTTACAATTTGCTGAACCAGAAGAATTTTTGTACTTATATAGAGACAGTTGGGAATATCATTTACCATTTGTGATTTTTAATTTCCCATCTTGAGACATAATAAAAAATTAAATAAAAATATTAATATGAACATGTAAAAAAGGTGGTAAATATTTTCTGTATTTTTTGTAATGAGTGGCATTTTGCCCAGTATAAACACTTGCAGAGACAGTGTTTTAAAAATTCCCAAGTATATGTTGTATATTTTGATAAGGGTTCCTAACTATACTCTTGTGGTTAAAACAGTATTATTTCATGATGTTATGAGACATTGAAGTATATTATGGCACAGAGTTCAGATAGGATTGTGTGTGTTTCCCTTTAGACTCCACAGTTTTATTTCATCTTTTTATAACTCCTGTGTTCTTGAAAGATGAAACTCAAAAAACCTTGCTGTGCATAGGATTTTAATGAAGTTTTCAGAAAAAAAATTGTTAACACAACCTGAAAGATGGTCTGAACCAACACTCTTTCTCCTGTCAAATGTAATACTCTTCCAGAACAGACCATGTTTTGATCATGGATATAAGAAGCCCAGATTCAGGAATATTCTTCATCAGTTGTACAGAAGTTGGTAAAGTTTTTCTGCCTCTCTCACTCATAAGTATATGTTTAAGTGTTGGGGAAACTGAAGGATTCTGAATTTTATTTTCTGGAAAATACATTATTTAAAATTAAAGTTTAGGCTTTAAAAAATTGTATTTCCCTTGAAAGTTCAATTTTAACAGCTCTGTTAGCTACCTTGCTAGGAGTTTCTTCTGAATGTAATTCTCTTTTCTAAGATAAAATCTTTCAGACCATCAGATGTTCTGCTAAACATCAGGAAGGCCTCAAACCCTGTATTAAATCATTAAAATCTGGGAACATCTTAAAAAGATGTTCATTTCAGACTTTTTTTCTCTTTTTTTTGGATGGAGATAAAAATATTCCCAAGACTTAAAAGCAGTGAAGAAGAAATGACAGTAATCATTGGGAGCTCCTAAAAGCAGTCCTCAAAGACAAAATAAATGCTTTTTTGAAAGGTATAGCACAGGGAAAATCCTTATGATGCTTGGGATCATATTTGCACATTTTAAGATATGCAACACAAAAAATCCCCCAGGAATTTTGCTGAAATCTGCAAAGTGCAACAGATCAGAATGATAATCATGACACTGACATAATAATAATAATAATAATAATAGCAACTTAAGATTGACTTCTGAGATGTACAAAATAAAACTTGGAGGGAGCAGCAACCTTCAAACACAATCTCATACATTTTATATTTGTTGTTGACTAAAACAGCAAAGGACATAGAGCTCAGGTTTTCCTAATGATCAAAGAACACAGAATGACAGTGATCCCATATCTCAGTACTGAAGTACAGATCTGCTTGATTACTGTCACATAGCATCAGCACCTCTTGGAGAATTGCTGGCAGAGTGGAATAGTAAAATTCTCCTCATTGAACATTTTAGCATGCATAGAATTCTAACCACTAATGAAAAATCTTTACTGAACTCTGAACAGTATAAAGTAGCCATCAGTACAGTCATAAAATAAAATGTAAAAACCTGCATTCATCTACTTTTATCAGACCATGTAGATTGAAGCATACTGCTACAGAAATACTTCAAGAAATAACTGTTCAAAAATCATGTCTACCAAGAGGACTCTTTGGCTGAGGTTCAAGATTGAGAGACACCAGTCTGAGTACCTCAATGAAGAAATCCTCACTGCATTAGGAATCTAAGCTTCCAGTGATTTGAAAGCAGCAACACGAGAGTAATTCAGTTTCCATGGGAGAAGCCAGTCCATTGAATCGCTCTCCAGGCAGTTCTGACCATATTGACCAGATATCCATGGAGGTCAAGGGAGTCTAGCTCACAGGTGGACACAAGGTTGTCTGAATCCCAGAGCAAATCCCATCTATTTAAAGGATTTTAAAACATGATATTATGGAACTTCCTGAGTAAAGCATATCTTCATTCTGTTCCATCTGCTTCCACTAAGAATCAGTCTGGTCCCTGGCTTGGAAGAACAACTTAAATGCTGTATGCAATTGATCATCTTCTGCCCTTTGTGTATGAGACACAATATATTATTTAATTGAAATATCATATCATTTTCTCTCAAGGCCTGTTTGAGAACAGAAGCAGCCTGATGGGACACATGATAAAGGAGAATTTAGACACTGCACAATTGTTTGAGATCTCCTTCCATGGTTCTCGTATGCTTTACAGAATCTGTTTGGGAGTATTTATCCTGTTCTTTCCTATCATATTCCTCAATGAATACTTCTCTCTCACTCTGAATCTCTCTCTCTCTACTTCTCATTATTTTTTGTAGGCAAGTGATTTTTATTTTTTTCCCCTCTGATTCTAATTCAAAGCACCTGAGAAAAAATTTAGATGTAGAAGCTGGATACTACAGTTCAGCCACAACACTATGAAAAACAGACAGGAGGGAACTGATCTGTGATGCATTCTTAGACTTGGAAATCACTGACTTCAATGAAAAATGGCAGTAATCACGTTGAGAGTAGTATAAAAAAGTCTCTAGAAGTGATTTCTTTTCATTAAGAAAATATAAGATATTATTACAGTGCTCCAGCAACTGTTCGGGACCTCCTCAGGCAGCTGAGGCTGAAACCAACAACCCATTACTTCCCAGGAGATTGCCATAACTACACCACAAATTTTCATCATGTTTTACACTGAGATAGAGCTCAGCCAGGTTCCTCTTATGAACACTGTGAGAAGGAGGGGCATCATATTCTATATCTTTCAAAATCCCACAGCAGATTTGCTGTTCTTTCATCAAAAGTACAACAAAAAACAAAGAGAAGATGGATCAAGGCTGATTAACTGTCCTTTCACCTCCATACAATAAGTTTTATGTATCTGGAAGTCTTTCCTCCAGAAAAACNCTTGGGACCCAACTCAAGGGCCTGTTTATGCATCATGAGTTAAAACATCTGTGGAGAAAATATTCGATTGGTTTGCTTAGCAGGGACTAGCCATTATTGCTGTCAGCAAAAGGAAAAACAGACTTCTGAAGCCCAGGCTTAGCCACTGCTCTTCTATCATTTATAAGCACATTTGGCTCCTACTCTGAAGTACTTCAGTAGCTTCTGCCATATTAGAATTTTTCATAGAATTTTTTAATCCCTTTTTCAAGTAAATGAACACAAAGACCTATAAATAAGTTTTAAATTACTGTCTCTATCACACATTGCTGTGGAGGACATAAAATCTCCTGGGAGTTTGATCTGTGTTAATTAAATTTAAAAAAATCTCCATAAGGTCTAAAGCATGCTTAATGAATTAACATGGAGGCCCCATTGAGCAAAAGCCTTTTAAACTCCGGTGAAACAAATCAACCCACATTTTATTATTATCCACTTAACAAATTTAATCTGTTGCTTTATATCATGTGAGACCAGTTTTTCATAAATGCTAATTAAAACTATTAAAAATGGAAATCTTCTTCTAAGGGGCTTATGCAAAGTGTGAATATTGATGCAAAGAGATAGGCCTGTTTGTCGTTCTGAAGGAAAGATAGTGCTTCTGCTGTACCCAGCTGTGCTTGGGAATCCTGCTGGGAGTGAGCACAGGCACCTAGAGCAATTTGAAGCATGAAGGGGCTACAAAAAGCACCCTTTAATGGAAGCTGGTATTGCCATTTCACTGACAGGGTAGCACCAGTTTCAGTGAAGGCCATCATACTTGAACCACAGAAAACTAGAGAGAGGAAAACAAACTAAAACAAAAAATAAAGCACCTCCTGACTTGAATCCTTAGAGTCCATACATATTGAAGGCAATTTAGTGATACTCTGTACCTCGGCCCATGACTGATCAATGTATGGGGAAAGTGGTGCTTATAGAAAAGACTGGAACTGAGTCAGGTAGGATGCTCAGAGCATTCCAAGGAATAACCCTCCCAGGAAGCAGCAGAAAGTTAGAGAATTCACAGGCACACAGTTCTTCTTTAGCAACTGGTTTTAATCTACCAGATTTTTTTTTCCAAGAATGCAATGAAGAGCACATACATTTGACTGCTGCCAGATTTTCTGCTGTTAGAGCCTAAACAAGACGGCAGATTAGTAGGTAAAAACATGAAAGGAATATAAAAAGTTCAGAGTTTAAAAATCTGTATAAAGTTCATGGAAGTAGACTTTAAATCTTGCTTTCTTTACACAAATATCTGACCTTTTCTGTTTGTCTTGCACATGTAGTAATTTTTCTATTTTTTATTTAAGCTCTTCAGACTAATTTATTTCCCAACACTTCAACAAAAGTCAGAAACATTAGAGCCTCTCATTCACAAAATCATGGAAAATGACAGCTTGAATTGCCATCAGGAAACCATCTCATCTGTTCCCCAGATCTGCTATGTGACAAACTGTATCCATATTATTCCTGATGGATGTTTGTATTATATGTATTATAATATGTACACAGAAAACTAGACACTTCCCAGTGGCAACATGTGTAGGCCTTTGCCTACACGTAAGTTCAGTTTTTATTATCATCTTCTTACTATGTTTACTAAACCAGAAGTTACTTGCTTCTATTTTACTTTTTATATTTAAGTCATATTCATATCATATATTAAGGTATATCAACATATATTAAAATTTTGCCTATTGTACAGTACGTTTATAAATCTTATAATTATATTTATAACATGCAAATTCTCCTGGCTATTTAATTTTATTAGACAAATATGTCTCTCTATTGGAAACAGTAAGTGTTTTTTAGAAGCTGCACACCATGATTTTAAGACAGTGACTATTTTCTTTTAATCTCAACTATTCTAACAGCATGCAGACCTCCAAACAATATTATTCCTCTGTAAATTATACTCGCTGTCTTACTTTACATTAACACATGCCACACTATAGAATAAATAAGCTAAGTTAACCAAAAAGGGCTGGCACATATTACTGGTAAATGTGATGATATTTTATTCAATTGAGGAAAGACAGCTCTGAGTCATTCTCACTCACATGATGTTCAAGTGCTCACACAGAAAAAATACTATACACAACTTTTTACCCCAGAGACTCTATACCTCAAACGTCTTAGATCTGCACTTTCACTCTAGTTTCACTTTCTGTCAACATAATGCTCTGAGAACAAAGTTTTGCCAACATGGAATCCTACCCTCAAACCTGTTTCAACAGACATTAAGCTGGTTCAGCCATTCCAACATAAGATTTTTCCTCCATCAGTGGATTCCTTATGTACTTTCAAATGAGGCTATTGTCTTCCCTCTTTTCCCTAAAATTTAGTTGGAATGGGAAAATAAAAAAACAAAGGAGTGCTACTGTGATAGCTGCAGTTACAAAAAGAGTTTCCAGTGAACGGGCCATATCCAGGACACTGAAAAAGGTACAAAATGCCATCTTTATCACATCTGTGTCATGAGCAGGTGAAAAATCTGAGAAGACAGAAAAACTCATAGCAGTTAAACTGATGTAATCAGGCGAGGAGAAAACTGAGTCATTTCTGAAAAGCCAGGAGGCAGGTTCTGTCTTATTTTCAGTAGGACTGTTCAGAAGAAGGGAAAAAATTAAATAACTATAAATTAGCATTTGGCATCAGTAACAATGTTGCAAAAATGAAAAAAAGGTCAACCTACAGGAAAACAATAGGGTATTTCCAAACTTAGAAATTTAACTGTGGCAATATTAATTTCAAAAAAGTTAATGGGAGTATTTAGGCAAGAACATGACAGTGACTTTAAAATTGCAGAATGACTTGGAAGTGGCAGAGTGAAACACAGCCACAAGTCAGTGCAAACACAGAAATCACCCTTAAGCTCTAGTGATAAAATAAAACTTCATAGATATTTCTCTATTATTAACTAGAGTGTGGTATCTGGTCAGTAAACAGCTGTTCTATTTGGGCTACAGCATTCACAGCATGGAACAGCTAGTATCAATTTTCACACTGGGAAGGAGGCACATACAACACATTTGGGTCCTAACAAACAGAGTCACTGAGAATTTTGAGAGCAGTTGAATAAAATACATAAAAATACAAAAAATAAAGAAAAACTGGTATTTCATCAGAAAAAAAAGAAAAAAAGGCATGCATATACCAGGCTAAATGCTTTGCATAAGGAAATTATCTTTTTTTGTTGCTATTTATTTATATACCTTTATTTATGAAAACTGTGTGTAAAATTAAGCTAAAACAGAATGGTAATGTTAAAATCTATGCTACAAGATAAACATATCTTATGCACATATTCACAGTTTGTCATTATGATATTTTATTGCATAAGTCAGGCAGCACCTATGCACAAAATAACTTTGTTTCTAGCTTTTCTTCTACCTTCCAGACTCTTTATGTCTTTCTCTTTCCCAACTTTTCCATATATTGCCTTACCACACAAAATCTTGAGTCTCACAAAGAACACAGCACCTTATTTTTTTGCTTATTCTCAGATAAGCAAAATAAGTGCAGAAACTTGCTGTGTTAGACTGCAAAAGTTAGAGTGAAAAGGGTCACAAAGATCCCAAAACAATGGTGAGTCATTCGAACACAACATAGAGACAATCTTGCGGAAAAACCTACTGACAAAAATGTGGTTAAGAAAAAAAAAATTAGTCCATACAAAAATAGCAAGAAAAAGGATATCATTTTGGAATTCAAATACATTACATTAAAAGAGCTTCTTATATCTACATCAAACTTCATTTTTAAATTAGCTCTTTAGCATCCAGTCCTGCAAAAATCTCTTCTCCAACTAACAGCACAGATTTTTTTCAGGTAAATGCATACATAACCCTTCTTCCTCCTTACACCATAAGGACAAGGTTCCTGCCAAGCAAAGAGAAAAGTAGGATTCATGACACTTCCCACCCAAAGCTCCTTCCAAAGCCATAGAGAGCTGGATATGCTGCACCCTATACACATATGGAGATGAGTATGTGCATTCTGTGCCTGTACACCTGTATATTGCCTACTTCAGCCTGTGCAGTTCCAGGCACTCAATCCACATCACAAGCTGGGTGACACTGAGCTCAGCGCTGACACGATGTGCACATGCACAAAACAGACACGAAAAGGGCAGGGAGCACAACAGTGTCAGAGCAGGCTAAACCTCTGTGGCCATGGCACACACATGGAGGGGCATCTCCACTCTGGGAAGATCAGATGGGAAGACCCTTGGATGCAAGACAGAAATTTTCTTTTCAGAGGCCAAGTCCCCACTCTGGACTCCAGGACTTATTTCCCCAGTAGGAATTGGTGGAGAATCATAACTACATTTAGGGTCAATTTCAAAAGGGCATGTTTAAACATCACATGTTTTGCAGTATGTTGAAAGAATTTAGATCCCCCTTTCTTTACGTCTAAAAATATGCAGTGACATTTGAAAGAAGGAAGTATGGTCCAAATATAGATGTGGGAGATTTTAGTATTGTCATCTTGTGCTGCTAAAAACTATGATAAAAAAACCAAACACCCCTTGTTCCATATAGAGAGAGCCATTACCAGAAACTGAGCAAATTACGGAACACTGCATATTTTCCACACATTCTGGGCATGGTTTTGATGTCTTTGTTCATGTTTAACAGTGCTTCACTTCTTGAGCAGCTCCACTTATGTCAGTAATAGCACTCATGCAATATGAATAAACATAGTCTAAAGTTGCATTATTTTTAAAATTCCTCCATTGATCTTTTAAAACATAAGTAGATATAAATACATCCTTCCATTTTTGCGGGTTTACTCTGGAAGAAGTCTCCTTTCAAGGATAAACAAATTGAAACAATCATTGATAAATTTTTAGCCAAATAAAATAATAAAATTGTTACTTTCAATCATGGTAAGGTATGTCATGGAAAGATAATGCTTTTCAGATGCATTGAGAAGCTAAGATTTTTTCTATTAATTATGGCTATTAATTGCAAAATATGTCCTAAGTACTTTGGAAAATATGTGGGAAGTGACTGCTATTAGGAAAGAAAAAACATCTCAGATTTTTGAAAGCAATTCTAGCTTTCCATGATAAATTGTTGAGCGTGTATATTTTTATGAGACATCCAGTTCTAAGGACACCCTGGGGGCAGTAGGACATTAATAGGCTTCCTGCCTCTGTCAAATTTGCAGAAC
>VYZP01049286.1:28007-42622 GCA_013400635.1 Hypocryptadius cinnamomeus | reverse complement strand
AGAGAAGATGGATCAAGGCTGATTAACTGTCCTTTCACCTCCATACAATAAGTTTTATGTATCTGGAAGTCTTTCCTCCAGAAAAACTCATTTGGAGAGGTGTAGCCCCAAAGACAGCACCAGAGTTTACAGAACCATAGAATGGTGTGGATTGGAAGGCATCTGAAAGATCATCTAGTTCCAACCTCCCTGCCCTGAGCAGGAACTCCTTGCACCAGACCAGGTTGCTCAAAGCTCCATTCCCGTCTTGAACATTCTAGGCAACATTCTCAGGGCAATTTGTGCCAGCATCTCACCACCATCACATAAATAAATTTTTCCTACTATCTAATCTAAACCAATTCTGTGTAAATGTAAAGCCACTCCTGCTTCTTCTATCACTACATGTTCTCGTAAAAAGCTTGAACGGGATCGAGCCATCAGCCTTGACCCAGCTGCAGAATGCAGCAGAGAGGAGCACAGGAACAGCCACAGCTCTTCCTCTCGTTGCTCTTCCCTTTTCCCACCCTCAGCACAGACAGGGATGCACAGCTGGAGAGAGGACAAGAAGCTGACTCAGGCCTGAGCATCAGCCAGCACCAAGCATTGAGGAGTGCACCTGCACACATTGCTGCAACTGTGATTTTTAGCAGCATACATCTAAGAATGTGATTCAGCCAAGAATGCCAGAACTGTGTGTGAACACCAACTTTTGGAAACACTAAAATAGCCATGTAGTAACATCAATGTACTCAGTATATCACATGCAAAATTTATACATAATATGGAACTTCACAGCATCTTCATAAAACAGATAAACGCTAGTCTCTCCTTTAACACATTCCTTTTCTCACTTCATTAGCCCCTTGATACAAACTATGATACAAAACATTTTATGGCAATGAAATTCTTTTCCTGTTTGTCCAATACAATGACCTCCAGCCAATTCAGAACATCTCTGGACATCACTGTAATACAAACATATAATCGAAAAACATTTTCGCTGCCAGAGCTTGCTGCAGTGAAGTTATCTCTTTTGATTTTAATCAGTAAGTAATATATTTCAATCATTAATATCTGTTTTCTTGTTTCTATTTCTTGAAGAAAGATTCTGAAAAAATATTACCTTCAGTAATGCTGCAGGCACATTATTTGCTGTATGCATTTTCTTTATTGGCTTTTCAGACACAGAACGTGTTCTCTTTCAGTTCTAAATGAGTGTCTTTGTCTCCTCTTAGACAAGGGCATGCTATATGAACCAAAGTGACTTCCTCTTTTTTACAGAAAACTTGTTCCCCATTTATTAGACAGAGATGTTAAGTGATGACTAATATATAAGTGTAACTATTTTGACTACTGTCAGCCTCTGAAAGAAATGCCAGGATATTACTTTAAGATTAGAAACAAGAAACAAGAAATACTTATAAAATTCTACTCCTCTAACATAATTCTGCTAAAGAGGCCATGAAAAATGGCACAGTATCTTCTAGCAAGTGTCCAACACTGCATATGATAAAAAATCAAATACATGTGTTAGCCTAAAAAATAGCAACACTATACCAAACAATACCAAAACATAAACTTAAAGGAATACAGGTGATCACTATTTTCTTACAAGATCTACTGTATTTACTAAAATTAAAGGTGTGAATAATTTAATAGCATTCTAAATCATTGTATTATTTGTCTCTTTAATCACTTTAAGTGTTTCAGCAAATCAATACACACTTTGTGTCATTTTCCAGACTATAATATTTGATCGATTTTTCAGTAAAATGTGGGTATGCTTAACAGGCATTGTGATGGTTAGATCCAGAATATAACATTTGCAATTTCATTATTAAAACTCAGGATGGAAAACATATTTCCTGCTCTGCAAATGGCTCCAAATCCAATTTTTCCTCTATTGCATTTGGTGATGAAATATATTTTTTGTCTATATGAGTTTTAGATGTTTTTTCAACCAATTCAGGAGCTTTCAGGAAATAAACTCTTGATGTCAAGTCTCATTTATTCACTAATCTTATGTATACTGTACACAAAAAAAGGCATCTCTGACTAGAAAAGGACTAATCATGGAGGTTTACAAACCATTTTCCTGAGTTTGTGGCAACTTTTCCAAAGTTGTCATGCATATGCTTTTCCCTCAGGCATGCTATCTTTTCCATAGGAAACTTTTTTCCAGACAAAATTTTCACAAAATCTTTTCCTTTGTTTAGAACTTAATATATGCTTCAAAATACTCAAAATGTAGTCAGGTCTGGATACTTCTGAAGTACAAGGGTTTCTTAGAAACATCAGATATAGTATGATCAGGGCAAATTCATATTTGTGAAATATGCTGCCACATTAGAAAATTCTAGGACATGTAGTTGTAGAAGCCTACCAGCTGCCAGTACTTCAGTGCTGTTCAAAACCTTCAGTTTCATAATTTCTGAGTTTTTAGAGTATCTTTATAAGAAGTAATGTATCTGTCCTGGAAATTCCCTGCTCAAGTGCTTCTATTCTTCCCCTAAATACGGATCAACAGGTTTTGACATACAAACCATTTTGTAAGGTTCTCACACCTACTAACATCCAAATCCAAAGGTCAAGAGACCATAACCACATATTTGGTTTCTAAATCCTTTGCTATACCCAGTTTGTTTGCTGTTTCTGAGTTTTGACATTGAAGGGCAAGTGAACAGTATATACATTGACAAAGTTTTTGTAGTGCTGTTAGTCAGGCCAAAGCCACAGCCTTTCCTCAGGCCACAAAAGGTGCCAGACCGGAATCCCGTGAATGTACAGGAACCACCTGGGTTCCTCCAACCCCTGCTGAGAGTGCACTGGCCACATCCCAACTTAACATTACACATCACAAAATCTGATTGAATGTGAGTTATAGACCCCCAGGATGTCATTTTAGTTTATTTGCATCCATGCTACCCTTCTGTACTCCCACAGTTTCATTATATTGCTTCACTGGAAAATTCCCTGACTAGATACCCAACTTCCAACCCACACATACAAATACTGTGCCTCAAGATGCCACTTGGCTTGCACAATCTTGTGAAGGAACTCTAAGAGGAAGCATTCTCCCAACCTCAAACCTCCCTTTTCTATAGATTAACCTCACTGCAAAGTAAATGCTCATACTATAACAGCTATCAAAAAAAGCCGAAAAGGATTATCAGCAAATGGCAGAAACTGAGGACACTGTTAATAGTGCCTAATAATCTTCTTCTTCGTAACGTATCTGGTTTTGTGTCCAATCCTACATACAACATTATAATGTATTGTAAGCCTTTAGAGATGAGCCAGAATGTCTAGGTTGTAACATTACATAGAGGCTGCTGTGACAGGACATTCTAGAGCATTCTCTGAGACAAAGCTTCTGACCACTTTGTCTCTTTCTCCAGAATTTTTGATTATCTCAGTAATCATATTGAAGTTAGAAGAAGGACATATTATGGACGTTCTAGTTACTACCTACTTTGTTATAGAAATTTTTTCTATTCTTCCCCACTTGACTTACTGGTTACTTCCTCTTTAGTCAATATGACTGATTTATAAACAGATAACAACCTAGTTCTTGTTAAAAACTCCCAAGAGGTGCTGCTGTAGCAGATGCTGGGGTTTAACTGCTGAGTCATTGTGTTGTCTGATTATGTAAAAAGCTACTTCCAAATTCACAGGTTTATATCTAAATTAAAACAAAATCACTAGATACTTGTAAAATGCTTTATTCTGGATCTATATTTGTACAATAAAGCACTCAGGATTAAGAAAATATACAGCAGACCTTTAAAAAGTGGAATATTTAGTAGGATGAAGTGTCTCAGCATCCTAGGCACTACTTGATGGGACTGTGTGTGCCTGTCTCTCCAGAAGAGACCTTATGTGAGGAAATAGCATTTCTAAAACTTAAGAAGGAAGAAAATTCTAGATGTGTAGCCTTAACTAACAGTCCTCAATGTAGAGAACATAGGTGATACAACATTTTTTGGTACTGCTTTCATTAGCAATGTATTGAGTCAGATTTGCTTATTTTCAAAAACATGCATTTTTAAATCAAATGCGTGATAATGACAGCAAATAGGATAATGGAAATAAATAGAAGGAAAAAAAAATATGATTACCAAGACAAAGAGATGACCAAAGTATCCATGACCTCTGTCCCTCCAAAATTACCTGAAAGAACACAGAAACTCCATACAAACCCTGAAGGCTGGGTGCTGCCACAGGCTCTATTTTCAGGACAGAGACAGGCAGAGGGGAATGTAAGATGGAGAGCACCTCCCCAGCACTTCCTAGAGATTGTCTGTCTACAGAATAAAGAGAGGCAGGAATATAGCCTGCAATAGCTGGACATTTCCAGTATGTACCTACTGGTCCACACTGATTATATGCCTGCCTTAAGTAAACTATCCATTCCACTTTTTCCTTCAAAGATGGAAACCTAATTTCAGCAAGGAAATTTGAAGCCTGATGTCCTGTATTAGTTCCCTTGACTAACACATGCCCTATATGTACCTCTTCTTAAAAAAAAAAAAGTCTATGTGCTCTCCATTGATTTCCAAATTATCCTAGTCTAAGAGGAGAAGGAACAAGAATTATAAGAGAATAATTAGCCATGTTGCACTCAGGCAATTCCATCTTTTGTCATATATTGACAAGGAAATGACAAATTAATCACAAATAAGTTCCTTCTTGATGATAAACAACTGCATGTCATGCTAGAACAGGAACAATAATGATTTTTTGAGACTGCTGGAGTGAAGCTTATACAGTGACATTCATGTTATCCTATTTTGGCTTGCAATGTTATTCATGAGGCTTATCATGTAGCTAAACTTCCTGAAAGGAAAAAATTTATTCCTGCAATCCATGGAGCTGAAATACAGCTGCAAACAAACCACACATTCCACCACACTTTCCTTCCAGGTAAAGATACGGAAGACCATTAGATAGAAGAATATATTTCTATAACCAGTGCGAAGTCCATGATTCTTTCCCCTCTCTGAGTGTATTTAATATGGGCCATATTTGGTAAGATTTTGGCAGCTTTGTCCTAGAGACAGCAAACTCCACTTCTCCCTAACACCACTGTCCTCACCAGGCACAACCTGCTGCAATGAAGAAGACACTGAAAATAGTGGGTGAAGAGGCTGAGGGTTCTGGCTTCAGTGGGAGCTCACCCAGGGAGTGAGGGGTGAGGCACCCAGGGATGCTCAGGAGCAGCCCTGCAGCAGTGTGCGCCAGGCTCAGCACGGCCAGCAGCCAGCCCTACCCCGCAGTCTGCCACTAGAGGGAACACGGGCAGGCTGGAATTCGGAACGCAGGAAAATCAGACGTTCGCATTTTCTTTCTTATATCCCTTTTTTAGAATTCTTTTATCAAAATTGTCACCTACATAAGGTTTCTGAAATGTCCCCTACTGGTCCATTTCAAGCGAGAAAAAGTACAGCAATGAGGTTTTAAGTGCAAGTGATAGGAAAATCTTTTGAAGTGAAAAGAAGTCACCTCCAATTCAACTTTTTGCAACCCCATCCATCCCATTTTTCAGCTTCCACGGAATTTCTGTGGGGGAAAAAAAAAAAAAAGTGTAAATTGCAATACCAGAGAAGCCTTCCTTTCAAACTTTCTTGCATCCCAGGTGAGAAGAAGTGCTCGCATAACACTGACTTGACCTATTTTTCAGAAGCTGTTTCTGCTTGCATAAACAAGTAAGAACACCTGCTGAAGCAGGAGTTCTTTCTTTATGAGTTCAATGCACTAAACTAGCAGCATATTTACTGTTCTGGAATCCCTTTCTCCAAAATATTTGTACCTTCCAGTCTATTCTAAGACAACACAGAGCACTTAAAGATTAGAAAATTCTGTATAACAGAAAATCTTTTCCATATTCAGATCAACACCCCCCAACAGCTGTCAAAAACAGTACTGTGTTTGGGGTTCATTGTCTTTAATGGGAAGCATACTTACAGAAATACAAGAATTCAGCTCTGCTTATAGTTGATCTTTCCTCCCGTGTATTTAAAAAGTCTATATATTTAAGTCTTAGATTGTTTGATTTGTGATTTCTACTGGACCAGTTACTTATATGTTAAAAGATACAGAAAAACTTTATTATTTAATATGAGTATTTCTTTATAAGGTGAAAAAAATTTTACATGGTCTTGACCCCTGCTGAGAGAGAAGGGCATTCCCCATGTATGGCACCTCAGAGTACATGGCAAGACCAATACATCTTCAGAAGATATAGAAGCCATCAACAGATAAGCCCACATGTATAAAGCACTATAGTGGTTGGGAAGTTAAAAGCCTGTCATCTAGATTGCTAACGGGGTTTTAAAAATATTAATTTAAGATCTTTAAATAATTTCCATAAAATAATTAATAATTTTAATAACATACAAAAAATATACATAATTGATATTAATAAAAGTTAAAATTATGTATTTGGGGTGTTAATACTTACTGAGAAAATTAAGCTTTAAAGCACCAAATTAAGCAGTTTTTAATTAAAAAGACTTTAGACTTTAAAATTAAATTTTAAAAAATACCCTAGACAGGACAGGCTTTTTCAAGATCATCTACAGATTAGGGAAAATAATTTAAAGAATTTTCATAACAGTGCTGCACTACTTCTAGGAAAATAAATACTTTACAAGCCCATAAGGTGGCAGCAAACTCCTTTTTAACTGAGAACAGTAACTGCTCTTTTGCACAGCTGATGCCACTGATGTGTTTTAATACCACCTCTCCATCGTCCAATTAACATAATAAAATAGTACACCAGTAGCATATGTATTCCTCTGATTTAAAAAGTATTATTTCTCACTGTGTAAATCAGATGCTTTAATATTTAATAAAGTAAAACTAAATGAACTTTAGAACCCCAGGGAAAAAAAAATAATAAAACCTCCCACAATGAAGGGACAGAATGTGCCCCACTGTGACCTGACTGGTAGCTTCTTTTCATGATACATCAGCTGACCTCAGTGCTCTGGCTATTGAATAAGCAGAACTAACAACACGGCTTATGTAACAGCTCATTGCAACAAAATCCCCTTCCCTAAGTTTTCACACTACTGATCCCCATGACTTTTTAATACTCAGTATCTCCAGAAAGCACATATTTCCAAGCAGCTTGGAAAATATGTTACTTTTCACAGATATGTTTACAGCTAAGAAATCTGTCCATCTGTGTGCTAGAGGTTCACTGTCAGAAATGAAAAAGATGAATTGTATATGAAACATTGTCATTGTCATTGCTTCTACAAGTCTATGGTTGAAACACGATATCTGTGGGGCTGACAAGACTGTACAAGTGTCTTCTACTAGCCCTGTCCTGTTTTTCAAATCTAGTTGATGCTGGAAAAAAGATGCCATATGTTTGGGGTTTCCCAGCTATATTTAATCTTTTTCCACTGAAAACATGTCCAGGCAGAGTGAGTTGTACTGTACATTTTTAAAGGATTGCCAATCACAGAGTAATGGCTAGACATCTGGCCTCACACACATCCCAGGTACTTCTAGAATCACAAAAACATTTAGGTTGGAAAAGACTTTTAAGGTCACTGAGTCCAACCATTAACCCAGCACCCAAGTCCTCTACTAAACCATGTCTCCAAGGAGCACACCACATGAGTTTTGAGCATTTCCAGAGACAGTGACTCCACTGCTCCACTGGGAAGCCTGTTCCAATGTTTGACCTCCCTTTCAGTAAAGGAATTTCTTCTGATGTCCAATCTAAACCTTCCCTGTTGTAACACGAGGCCACTTTCTCTTGTCCTGGCCCTTTTTACTTGGGAGCAGAGACCAACCCCAATCTGCCCATAATGTCCTTTCAGGTAGTTGTAGGGAGAAATAAAGTTCCCTCAAAAAAGTATTTCCCCCTCTGCATAGACATTCCTAAACTCAGTACACATACAATTCACCTGGTACTTCTGCAAGTGTTTGATTCACTGAATCTATATTTCACTGATATTTCCATCATTTCATCATACTTTCTGATCCTGTACAAATACTAGTTCACAGCGCCCACTGTTCATAGACCACACTGACACACACACAGGCACATACACACAGAACTTAAGTGCTTATAGCAGACATTTAATTTTGGTCATAGCATACGCTAGCCTACCCACATTACCAGAGTCTATATTTAACAGCAAGAGCTTGTTTCTTCAGTTCCCAAATAAAGATGATTTTTATGCCTGCTACCTACAATCTGAACCTGGAGTTTTGCAAATCAAGCTGTGTTAAAAGCTGCTCCCCTTGTAAAACAAAGCAAGGCAGAAGACTTGCATTTATGAGTTGCCAGAGCCTTCCTTGGCTTCATCAACAAACTAATGAATGAACAAGATGTGGACATCCATTAACAGTAAGACAAAGCAGACTGTGGAAGCAGACTTGAACTAGATCACATTGTCTCTGTCCACAGGGTTTACAGACGCACCTTTAACAGCTATCACCATTCCCTTGCCTGAGAATGAGCGAGGAGCATTGAATTTACTGTTTCCTGACTTCCTCACAGGTGTTTCCTATTCCCAGGCCTCTCCTTAGTTCCTGTACATTTCAGTAGGCACTGTTTTCCCTGTTTCTGCTTCCATAAACAATGACTGAATGCTGCATTTTGTCAGCTGAGACAAAAGAGATCAATGAACACTATGTTGATATAGAAACACCCAGTGTCAGGATATTCCTTTGACCTTCCAAAATAAATCTTTTTTATATGCATTTCATGTATTACTGTGAGCCATCTGGTTTTACAATTTCCTGATTCAATGAGATTGTACCTTACTTTGTCATAATTAATGCACCGATATTAATGACTATACATTACTTTAAATTAAAATAGTACAAGGAATTAAACAAGTCCCACATCAGCTCATTAAATACAATATCAGAAACTTGTCAGAGAACTGAGCTGGTTTAATCAAGAAGATACATCAGCAGAGCTTCCACATGGAAGAACTCTGACCTTTAGCTAGCACTATAATTTTTTTCTTTGGACTTTGTTCAAAAGATAAACTAACCTTGTCTCTCATAGCAAAGCAAAATAAGCAATAAAATGTCTTCTCTATATAATCAAGAATTCAGGCAACTGGAAGATATTCATGCTTTAACACATTTATATTTAGGGAATGCGTTAATAAAACCTAAAAAAAATCGGTAGTCTGAATTGTTTTGTAAATTGAATACAGAAATATTTATACATGTAATAAAATCATGGCATGATTTTATTCAGCACTTCTATGGTTCAATGACAGAAATAAATTCTATGATGTCATACAGTTACTTCAGAGCTAGAAACAGATCTTTGGATTGCCTTTTTGGGAATGGAAAACATGTTTTTTTCATAGTACTGCATCTTGTATCAGTGGTTCCCTCATACCTCTCCCTTTTCCCCATATGAGGTATAACAAACTCAAGCTGTGTACATAATAAAGCTTTAGAAAAATTGAGCTTTTTAAGCAAGGCACATTTTGGAGCTTTTATTTGCATGCAATTTCAAATGAAACGGATAGTACACTTCTAGAACAGAGAACAGCACTGCCAGAGCTGCTCATTACCCTTATGAGAAGTTACCATCCTCACTCTTTCTTTCCATTTTGCTTTCTAGATACCTGTTGAGTGGTGCCAATTACCTTGTTTATAGAGCCACATGATAGACAACCTTGTTGAGACCCACGCATGCCAATGTGGGACATCCATCCTTGGAGATGTTCAAGACCCAAGAGGACAAAGCCCTGAGCAATACTGTTGATCCTCTGGCCAAGAGGCTGGAGTATATAAGCAGGAGCACCCTTCCAATCTGAATGATTCTATGAAATTCTCTTTTCCCCTCCATCAATTGTATGCTGTGACAAATCATGCGTAACGTCTCCACGAATGGGACTGAACATAACTGCAAATGCCATTCTGCAACTGCAAATCCATGCAGCAGCAGCTCTGGAAATCTGATCTGGTTTTCCAAGTCAAACTCTTACTTTCTTTATAGGTGAAAACCTTAAAGATACCTACAAAAAAAAATTATTTTGAGAACAGTATCACTTTCCCTTTGCTGACCCTCAAAGTATGCCAAGATTACAATCTGTGTAATTCTAAGATTACACCGTAGTTTGTAGCTGGATGATCTGCTAGTCACCAGGTTCACTTACCCTTCAAAAAAGAAAAGAAAATCATTAATTAATACTCAAAAAAAAAAAAAAAACCACCAAAAAAAAAATCCAAAGCTACAAAAAAACACCCTGAAATTGTGATGGCAGTCTTGGTAGAATTTTATCCTTAGCTACATTAGAATCTCAGAGCAGAAGGTATTTTCAGGCTATACTACATGAAGCAATGCAGAGTTTACAATTTAAATAATAATTATCTCTGAAAGCTAA
Organism: Hypocryptadius cinnamomeus; assembly: GCA_013400635.1. NCBI lineage: Eukaryota > Metazoa > Chordata > Aves > Passeriformes > Zosteropidae > Hypocryptadius > Hypocryptadius cinnamomeus. Next base: position 32,264 of record VYZP01049286.1, on the reverse strand, counting down.
TTTAAAATCACTGGCATTTCATAATGATCATCCAAAGACACAGAAGTCTGTAAAGCAGCTAGAGCTTTCTCAGGTTTTATCACAAGACTACTTTTAATGTAATTACAGCAATTAAGACCCTTCTATTAATAACTTTCTTTTCAGATTAATAAGCCACTGATGTAGTACAATATAAAGAGGCTTCTAATTACAGTGACAACATTGTGATTTCTGAAAACTGCTTTATAATGTGCGATAAGCGACTGCCAACTTGCATTAAGATGTTTTAGGAATCCTGCATGAACCTGATGTTTGATAATCCTGTTTTGAAGACATGATTTGAATTGCAAATTGAATTTAAAGGAAAATTCAGCATTCTCCTGCCAAAAGCAGTAGAATCTTTATTTTCAGGGTGGAGCAGACCTTTAAAAACATAGTAACACTTGATAAAACAATTTGTTGTTGTTTGATGTAGCTGGCCACCAGATGCAAGGCACACTGGTGACAGAAAAACTTCTATTAAAACTATCAGTGGATCAAATCTGAAGTGAATTATCTGGTTTAAACCAGGCATCCCCTCAATAGGAAAGATACGGTAATTCATAAGAAATTAATAAAAATAAGTTATTTGACTTAACTAAAATCAGAAAACAATAAGATGTTGAAACTGAGTCTCTAATTGCTCCAGAGCAAGGTATCTATTTCAGGTATTTATGAAGTTTGTCCCTTGCTGCATATGAAGCTCTTAAATTCTTGATTTTTTTAATCAATTTTTTTTCAAAGGTCATATGGATCTAAGGAAGACATATTTTTCATATTTTAGACATGAATACTGAGATACAGATTTTTCAAGAAATTAAGTTAGCTGACTCTACTTCTGAAATTTTTATCCCCAATACATAATTCAGAGTCATGTATCCTTTTCATGTTACTGAGCTTAGAGTGAATGGTTGCTAAACTACATGGTATTGACAGGTTTCGAACTGAGCTACCAAATCGTGGCATATTTTTGAGAACAGAATTCTTCAAATGCTAATATTATTATTATTATAGGAGACTTAAAAATTGTCTTAAACACTGTTAAGACCACAAAAGGACTTTGCCCACTGCAGCAAACTGTGCAAAGAAGAAACTGCTCATCTACAACCACTGAAGCTCAACCCTCCAGATATATGCCTTGTGATTTCAGGAAACTGGACAGTGAGTTAAGCCACCTGACAGGAACCTGAGATAAGATAAAGGCCGTACTATTGTCCAAGCATCTCAGGTCTGAGGAGAAGCAAACAAGGCTGGGCAGGCCACAGCCCACAGACTCATTTGCTGAGACCAGGTTTGCATGCTCTCCTCGCACAAACCGAGGGGGAGCAGGAGGGGAGGTTCTGAGGAGGTGATGACAAAGCCTCCAGTCTGCATATAACAGAGAGGTTGAACATCCACCACCAAAAGCTAAAAGCTGAGATTGGGGCCAGATAAGAAGCAGACCTAGCAGAGACAACATGGTGCATTTTACCATGCCAGCTGTCTCCCCTTACACAAACTGGCCCATCTGTAAAACTCTCCCTCCCACCCTCCCAGAAGGTCATATTTTCACAGGACATTCAACTACCCTGATGTGAGAGGCAGCTGTCATGTCTAGAAGGTGTCACAAACCACCACAGACCCAGGAAGCATGCCCCTTACTCATTCCTGAGGCCTTCCACCAGAGGACTGCACTTGATCCACACCTCGCAACAGATTCACTGTTGCAAAAGACAGTGTAAAAAACTCCCCCCTCAAGGGAGGTGCTTGGGCATGCCCACCTGTACCTGAACTATATTTATCCACAGAACTCTGTGTTCCATGGAACCCCAACACTGACAAGCTCAAGGTGAAAAGGACCAACGGGACACCACTGGATCCACAGGGGTGGAGACTCTACTGAATTCTACTTAAGTTCTACTTTCTCCTTCTCCCTCCTGCTCTCTCTTTCCTATTTCTTTCTCTCTTTCTCTATTTCACATTTACAGTTAAATAAAATCTGTACTATTGGCTTTGGCATATGGTCTTACTTGCATCTTAATTTGAGCAGAGGCATCTCTCTCTAATAATTGTAACAATCGTATCATAACAATTATACAGTCATAATTAAATTCATCTGCTCTTTAATAAACATGAAAAGAGAAATCCCAGAGTTATTTTCTGCAAAAATTCAAGTATTCATTGATCAGATTAGAAATATTAGAATTACAGTTGGATGCACTTTTGGAGGGAATAATCAATTTAACAAAAAAGCAATTTTACATTCTGTAATGGCATCTATGATGCTGGGCTGAATCTGACAAATAGGCTTTATTAAAAAACCCAAACCAAAACAGCCATTTTCAGGGGTCATTTATAAAAACAGGAAAGAAAAGTATATTTTCTTCCCAAACTTTATCCACTAGTGCATAATAAAGTTGCCAGAGAATATAGAAATGGCCCAGTTTATATATTCTAAGTGTGATTACACTCACAGTTATTCCACATTAAATGGAATGGGTAATTATCCCAAAGCAGGGGTTGCTCCTTCACAGCAGGGATTCTGCACACAAAGGGATATATTAGAAAAAGAACATTTTTTGTCAAAGCTGTTCTGTCCCATACAAAATATTTTAAGTACATACATGGTGAGACAGATTGTTTCATAACCTTTGAGGTTACAGGATTTGTGTGGGAGATTTGGTATAAAAATAAAAAGTATTAGACAAGGCTATGCCATACTTCAAGTACAGCTGAAGGCCCTAAACACAAGACTATCCAAGAAGTGATCTACATCCATTTAGGTTGTTTGCTGAATATAGCCACTGACTTCTATTCAAAATAACTCCAGAATGAGACTACAGCTGTCAGAAAAATTTTCATGGAAACAGGCACAAGAATTGTTAGCTCTGGCAAAAGAAAGAAAAATATTTTTCACTATTCATGTTAAGGAAACACCTTAATAATCTGGCATTAAAAGGAAATAAAATCAACTTCTTTCTCTCCTCTAATGTTCCACATCCACAAAAAAAAAATTAGCAGTCAACAAATTTTAGAAGAATAACTGAATAATTATGCTATTATGCTGGGTAGGATGTGAAGCAGTAAAGCTTTTATCTCAAATGGCTGATGCTTGATAAAGTTATAACAAGCTGAAAATAGACCCTGTACCAGGAAGCACTGGCTAGCCTTGGCTCTTGGTATTGTATTTTGTCACTGGTGGAAAAATAAGCAACGAAATGAATGAAAAAAGCATTTGAGAGGTAGGTACATACATGGGCACACTGAATTCTGACTTTCTTTTCTTGTGTACCTTTTTGTATATATTGCCTTAGTAACAGATAAATACAAGATGCTATCAAGTTATATTAAAATACTCTTTTTGAGAATGGAAGGCAAAACATGGATGAGAAAAGTAAACTAAGACTTCAGCTGCTCCGTATAAGGGAGTGGGAAGAAGATGGAAACCAAATAACAGAGCAGCAAAGCATAGAAAAAAGGCATACATAGAGAAGAATGAGGAAAATATATGAAAAGCTCTAATCTGATGAACCATGTTGTTCATACAGTTTCTTTTTAATAATGTTTTGTGGTCTTTACCAGTAAAGGAGTACAGTTGTTGCATACATAAAACAGCTGTGATAAACTGTGTTGTAATGTTTCACGCCTACTATACACAGAAAAGAAGAAATACACCATACAGGCAGTGAAGAAGTGAAAAACTTAAAATGAGATACAACTTCAACAGTTTCTGTTTTCCTTGGCACTCGTGCATCATATTCTATCCAACAGCTTTTGAGACACAATATACCCATTGTTCATTAGTACTAAATGCTTGAACCAGTGAATGATACAGTTTTCAGTTCTTAGCTTACATACTGTTGTAATTTTACTAGTTCCTTGTAGCCATGAATTTTATGAAAAATCCTATTCCCAGGATTTTTCATAANGTAGCCATGATATTTTATGAAAAATCCTATTCCCAGGATTTTTCATAAAATATCATGGCTACAGTTCCTACTGAACAAGCCAGAATCTAGACAGTACTGTAGTTCAAGACATGCAAACATGCTGATAATCTTTGGGAATCAAACTTGTTTCTTGGTCTGTGGTATGTACAACAGACAGCTTCCCCATGATACTGTCTAGAAGACAGGAATTCTAGAGTGTCTCCTGAACAACTAGCCCCTCATGCTTGCCTCCACCTATTCATCTTCAAGGGCTAATCCCCAATCCCTTCTGGACATAATTTTGTCACAAAGCTGTCTCACAGCTGTATTT
>VYZP01049286.1:0-27931 GCA_013400635.1 Hypocryptadius cinnamomeus | reverse complement strand
CTCCCTCACTTCGAAGTTCCATGAGAACTCTCTGCTACCAACTACACCATCATGCTCCTCTCCTGCTTTCTCTTGTGTTTGATTTCTTCCACAGCCAGTTCAGGTCTCTAGATTCAGCTCACTAAGAGGACAGAAAATTAAATAATCACAAGATTAATACATTTCTTCTGGTTACAGAGTTGAACTGGCTACTCAAGGAATCAGGTAAGAACCAAACATGGCACAAGTAAGGTCATTAGACTGGGCAAAGGGCAGAAATGAAGGAAGAAGGAAAAATCAGAACTTTTGCTTTAGCCAGAAATGGATGTTAGATAGAACCAGATGTCTTCTCTCATTGCTCCTCAGCTACACAGCCACCTTTACTGAATTTTTTTTAATCATGTGAAAAATGATTATTTCTTCCAAAACACATTTGTTAATGGCATGCAAGTCATTATACCACTTAAAGTCAATTTCACCATGTGGCTGTGTAAAGCTAAATGCATAGGCAAACTACTTGTAGGACAAGCCCTAAGAAAGACCAAATTCAGTAAGCAAATATAAGCATCCACCTGTGGCAGAACTTACACCTGGGTAGGCTCTTTGTCACAGGAAATAAAATCAGATTTTCTGAAAACTTTTGGAAAAAATTTTTATTGGTTGAAAAAGCAGTTTGCTCTGATTCTTAACACAACAGCTGCAGTCCTGCATATTGAGCCATGCTTTTCACCTGTTTCAGAGCTAGAAAACCTCTACACCCAAAACTTCCAAGTCAAAAAGCAGAATAAAATGGCCTAAGTGAATTATATGCCACGTATTTTCATTTTAAATGAAGGCACAGATGTAGGAAAATTACCTCTGTGGCTGACTTATGACTCTCAGCAAGCATCTGCTAAAGGACCAGAGCCTAAACTTGTATTTCAATAGAGGCAGCAAATGCTAGACTCATATCAAGGCCATATTATATTATGACATTTTTATATGAAGAAGGATTAGAGTGCAGTAGAAAGTTTTCCAGGACTGATAAAAACAGAAGTGGCAAGACCAAGCAGGGAGTTTACTTACTGTAGTTCAGGTAATTGTCCTAATTTTAATTTTTCTTCCTGTATACCACCTGAATCCATATACCATCTGAAACTATAAATCGTATTCCCTGAAACTAGTCCTTTGACAACCTGTAAGTTACTGAGCAAGATCTCAAGTCAATACCTTTTTGGCTGGGGTAACAGTAGGTTTGATCAGTAAAAAAAGCAAGAGTCTTTGATCTATCAAAGTGACAGCTTGGAGACCTATGACCCTAATGACAACTTCAGTCCATTTAATAGAAAAAATAGTGCTTGCAGAACCAAATCAGATAATTTTTTTGATTACTCTGAAAAGAGTCTGGTATGCAGAAATTCTGATCATCAGAGCCCTTTTCCTAAGACTTTACACGTTTGCTCTTCTCAGATGTGGGTGGCAAGTATCACAGGATACTGGATTATGAACAGACACATAAAGAATTCAATTACCTATGAATGTTCCTTGGCATCTGTAGTCATAAAAGCATGATCTCATATACCATAACTACTTTCTTTCAATAGCATTAGACATCATCTCTTCAAGCATAGGCTGAAGTTATTAAATACAAATTATAGCAAAAGAGTTGCTATGATTTTATCCAGATGGTACTTCAATTATCCTTCTCTAGACATATATGATCTTTATGTAAATTATTACTAATGGAAAATCTGAGAACCACAGAACCTTTGCTGGAGCTCTCTTGCATGGGAAAGAAGCCAAACAAGCTCATAACATTATATTGTCAGCAGAGCTGTATAGGAAATTAGTTCCATTCCACAGTTTTTTTGAGAGCATAAATAAAAAATTCTCTTGCATTGCATTGGAACAAAACCAAGAACGTTCCAAATGAGAAACCTGACAGAAACAGTCTTTATCCTTTATTGAAGTAACTATTCCCAGAGTGGAAGTATTCCACATGGTTGCAGTCTTCTACTGTGACCTAGGCAAAGCAGCATCAGATATTGCACTTCTGCAACTCATGTAAATACCTTAGTCCTACTGAGATGGATTTTTTTTTTTATTTGTGTTTTCTACTGTCATCAAAAATTCCACTCCTAGTATTTGAACTCCTGCAGAAAATTTTGATTTCAAAGAACTGCTCTGTTGTAATGACAAAATAAAAAACTGTTTTGCCATAAAATTTCTAAATAATCATAGTTTTCAAATTTTTGCCTCTGGATATTGAGAGACCTCTGACATAATTCACAACAAAAAACAAAACGAAAAAAAAAGAAAAAAGATAACTCTTTGACTTTGATGAAGTCCATGTAGCTAATAGATAAACACCAAAATTTTTGCTCTCTCTTCAGATGTAAAATACAAGTATGTAGAGAGCTGTTCCAAATCAAAGTATACCTGTTTCTTTTGCCCCAGGGAGCCCAGATCGAGACACAATACTTCCACAGTACTTGATAGTGCTCCTAAGGCATTATCAGTGGATAGAGGTGAAGGATCACCCCCTCGACCTGCTGCCCAGGATATTTTATGTCTTCTTTGCCACAAAGGCAAATTGCTAGTGCATGATCAACCTGGTGTCCACCAATACCACCATGTCCTTTTCTGCAAAGTTGCTTTTCAGTGGCTCAGCCCCCAGCAGATAATGGTGCCTGGGGTTGCTCCTCCCCAGCTGCAGGACTCTGCAATTCCTGTTGAATTTCAAGAGGTTTCTGTCAGCCCATTTCTCCAGCCTGTCCAGATCTCTCTAGATGGCAGTAGGATCCCCTGGTATGTCTGTCACACCTACCTGTTTTGCATCATTAGCAAGCTTGCTGTGAATATGCTCTGCCCCATCACCCAGTAATGAGGATGCTATTCTCATCTACCAAGCCAGTTGTCTCTTGGATGCACCTCAGGATCATATCCGGTTGGTCAAGCATGACTTGGTAAATCCATGCCCACTACCTTCTTTCTTTATGTGCCTGGAAATTATTTCTGGGATTAGCTGCTCCATCAAACATCACAGGGATAAAGGTGAGGGTGACTAGCCTGCAGTTCCCTTGGTCTTCCTTCTCCTGCTTTTTTTGAAGATAGGTGTGACATTTACTTGTCTCCAGTCTTCAGACAGTTCTCCCAGTCACCATGATGAATCCAAAACTATCAACTGGTCTCACAATGGCATCATCCAGCTTCCTTGGCAGCCATGGATAACTCCCATTAGGACCTATAGACTTACATATGTCCAGCTTGCTTGTGTATGCCCCGACCTCACCTTCTTCCATCAAAGGTATGTCTTCCTTGTTCCTTGAACAGACTTCCTTTCCCACTGGTATCTGGGATTTCCGAAGGCCAGTCTTATTAGTAAAGACTGAGGTGAAGATGGCAATGCCTTTTGCATGTCCCATGTCACCAGGACCACTTCCCCATTCAGCAGCATGTCGACACTTCCCCAACTCTTCCTTTTGCTACTTGTGTACTCAAGAACTTTATCTTGCTTCTTTTGACATCCTTTCTCAGATTCAACTACAAGTGGGCTTTGCCTTTCATAGGCATATCTTTGCACAGCAGACAGTGCCTCAGTATTCCTCTCAGGTTACCCATCCCTGCTTCCACCTTCTATAAACTCCTTTTATATGTTTGAATTTTGCCAGGAGCTCCTTTTTCTTCCATGAATGAAATATGTATGGAAACTTACTATACAATAAGCGTTTCAAAGAACAAGAAGTGCTCTGGTTTTACTTAGTATGTTTCTGCTACCATACATTTATTTCTTATAATTTATGATGCATTTTGAGTAGGTGTTTGAGAAGGCGTTGAGTACTTTTTTGCCTAAGTAAATGTACCTCTATTAGAGATTTAATAATGCAGGAACCTTCTTCAGGTTGTAACTACACATGTTGTGACTGAGACTGAAAATCAGAGATTAAATAAAAGAATTATCTCCCTTCTCCAGTACATCATTTCTGAGTTCTATCCAATAATTGACTTAGAAACCTAAAAGTGACATGTTTAGTCTCTATGCTAGATGACCTAAGGCACATGGAGCAGTCCCATAACTCAGAACAGACTCCAAGCCATGAAGCATACTGAGCAAAAAAGAAATGATAGTCAGCAAACATCTGTCTCCCAACTTAGCTGAATCACCCCTACTTGATAGAAAATATCTCTGCTTGTTAGGAAACAGAGACTCCTTCTACCCCAATTCTCTCAAAGAAAAGAGCACAGCTTACTCTTTCTTTATAGAAGAGGTTTTTCTTTTATTGTTTTCTCCCCTTCTCTTTATGCTCCTAAAACTGTCCACAAAGTGGAAAAGTTCAAGTTCCTCTTCTGGTTGAAGGAAGCTTTGATTTTCCCAGCAAGTGTTATAACCATCAAGTTACACCACATTTTTCCACCATTTTGCTTTGCCACTGTTTCAAGAACTGAAAAGTCACAGGGACAGTCAGGGAGAACAAGAAAGAGCATGACTGTAGCCTGTGTTAAGGGTTCTTTGGATACCAAGCCTTCATCTGTAAAACTGTAAGTTTATCCAACAGCTGGCCAATGTAGGCCTTGGGAATGCATAGCCACATAGACAGATCCACTCTGTCACTGCTTCAGAGAGCACTTTTTCTATTCTGTACAGTGGAACTACTTTAAAAGCATAATTAATACAATGTAGCCAAAGTCTGATAGGTAGGCCAAAGTCCTAACAGATGGAAGCTGTGATTTGATTCCCCATCATGCTGATGAAATCTTAAGACTGTATTCTGACTTGTGGGAAGGTTCAATATCTACTCAGGCTTTACAGAAAAAGTGGGGCAGAGCCTCTTCTTTCTATATTCTTTTAAAAAGACAATAGCTGTTACCAAGCTTTACAAGGTTCTTAAATCAGCCTCTGTTTCATGCATGGTAGGAAACTTCCTAACATAAGAAGCTTCTCTGTAGACTGAAATACAGTGAAGCTTAGTTTCTAGATTTTCAACGGATGAAGCATGAAACAATTATCAAAATTACTGTGCCAATATTAACACTCACAGCATCTCAAATCTGAGACAGTAAAAAGCAAAAGAATTAAAGTACAATGGAAAACCATGTATATGCTTACCTGGTAAGCAGATAATCAGTAATGCTTCCAGACTTACAATTTTAGATCTCTGCACCCAAATTCCCTTCGGGCTTTTTATTGGACCTGCCACAAGACATTTTATGTAACATTCCTTTATTTTACTCAGATGGATACAAAAATGCAAATATTATTCCCTTCTCAAACTGAGATGCTTTTTTAAAACTAAATTAGTGTGTTAAGCCACTTTGAAGCAAGACAGACTCCTTATATTTATATCACACTTCAAACTGTATTTACAGAAAAAATCTTAAAAGCACAGTGTCATTTCTTCCAACATATAAAGCACTGAGAAAACAGCAAAACTAGAAGAATTTAAATGGAAGCTAGCCTCAAGTGTTTGCTTGAAAAGTTTAAACAGAAGAACTGTTTATTAAATACCAGCTTTACTGGAAACAAATTTTTAGCATTGCTCAGTTATGATACCTTCCATCTGAGGATAGACATAAAAACCACCTATATAATCTACATATCTAATGTTTGGAGAAATGTAGCTACATTTATCATTATGGTATCTGAGTGCAAAGAAAATTGTAAAACCGGGAAAATTATCTGACAGACCACCCACTCTCTGCTGTCCTTGTTCCCAGAAATGTATATGCATATATATGTATATGTATTAGCCTTTCCCCATCTGCCTGTTGGCTTCAAGAACGTTGCTGTGGGAAAGTTAGTGCTGGGATACATCATGCTCTTTCCTTAGAAAATACTAATATTTAAAACAGGTATTGGATATTTCCCAGACAGTTATAATAAAGCCCAGCTCTGTGCCCTGGCATATCAATGTTGTTCTCCTGGCAACTTCAGAATCTTTAAGTAGAATAGTCATACAGGATCATATCCATGGAATAGGAAATTATTTCTGCCAGGCAAATTAAAGCCATAGAAAACACAGAAAACTGTTACAATCTTAAAATGCATTCTTTATTGATCCAGGTCTCAGAGAAAGTGTGTTCCAACAGCAACCTGCTGGTTTGCAAACCAGAATTTTTATATTACTGCCTACATTTTTCATTACATACATGAATTTGTAGGCTTCATATATGAATTTGCAGATAGGGAAGTTGTTAAAAGATTACTACATTCTGGCACTAGATGACACAATTGAAATATGAACAAATCACAACCAGAGCATCTCCAACTCAAGAAGTTCAGAAAAAATATAAGCAAATGAAATTATTATTAACTGAGCAGTGTTATAGCTTAGTAGGGAAAAAAAAAAGAAAAATAACATGATCAAAACCATTATTATGCTATTATACCCAGAGAGATAAGGATAAACAAAATACACTTAAACCATACAAGATTTTCTTTCACTTCTTTTTTGTTTCCTAGAAAGAAAATATGTTCCTACATCCATTCCCAAATGAAAAGCATACAATGATGACTATGATGGTTTCATTTCTCTGGTCAAAAATACCTATCTAGTCCTTGTAATTGCTGGCATTCGACAGCACATTTACTGAACAGGAATAATCTCCTGCTTAGTCCTCTGATCTTAGTCTGAGGAAGTTATGAGGCTTGATGGTAGTCAAACTATAGGGTCCCAGGTACACCAACATCAGGCACTCTTAACTTCCTCTTGTCTTTCAACCCCCAAACCAGCAGGAATTAACCACTAAACCCAACAAAACAGAGTGAGAAGAACCAGAAATGAAAACAAAAATGTCAAACCCAACCAAACAATGCAACAGTTTCTATTGTTCACCTACCTCTGTAAGGGAGACACACACTAATTACAGCAGCATTACTTGGTGGACTATTTTCTCCCGTTTTTTCTAATGATACAGGTTGACCCCACCCTCTCTTAGTTTTTTACTGAACTTCTTGGTCAAGATCTGCTGCATAGATTTACCTACAGGAGGTGTGGGCTCATGGCATACACCACGATGCCGGTCCTAGCAGAAAAGTCAGTTTTGCCAGACAAACAACCTTGGTGTCATGTTTGCTTTGTTGCAAACATCTTTCAACAAGTGGCGTCAGACAAAAAATTTAAATGCTGAAATATAAGTATCTCTGGCCTCTGGGGAAGAAACAAAATTACCTAAGATCTACTTGAGAAAAGTTGGTAACTGTGGAAAGAAAACACTAGATTTTGCAAATGAATTTAAAAAAAAGTCTATCAAAATTTCCACCATCACTTCCTAGGGTGGCTATAAAGTCTGTATGAATGTTTGCTACTTTTTCCAAAGAGAAAATAAATATGAAACAGCAAAATATTTATGGAAGTATTCAGTCTTGCAAATGCTTCAATTTTTTGCATTACGTGTACATTATAGGTAAAATACAATCTATATTATCAGTGGCATTCCAGGACTGAACACACGCATACATGTTTGAAGACTGGGATCAGAGTCCAACTTCTTTCCAGGCAGGCAGGAAGGTGGGGTCTGGGACCCAGCCCTTGCGGGCACAGCCCTGCCCAGGAAGTCGCTGGGAATTCGGGAGCAGTCTCGGCCAGGCGGGGCATGGTAGAACCTTGGCCCCTGCCGCCTCCTGCTTCTCCTCAAGTCAATGAACCACAGAATTGTCAGGGTTGGTAGGGACCTCTGGAGATCATCTAGCCCTGACAAGGCTGGGTCACATAGAGAAAGTGGCACAGGAAAGTGGCCAGTAGAATGTCTTCAGTGAGGGAGACTCCACATCCTCCGTGGGCAGCCTATTCCAGTGCTCTGTCATCCTCAAAGTGAAAAAGTTCCTTCTTACGTTGAGGTGAAGCATTTTGTGTTTCAGTTTATAGCCAATGCTCGTCATTCTATCACTGGGCACCACTGAGAAGAGCCTGACACGATCCAGCTGACAGNGCGGGGATTGGCTGCCGCGCGGCCTTTGTTCGGCTGCAGCCACTGCCGCAGGGCAGCGGAAGTTTGAGCGTCGCGGAGCGCGCGAGCGGAGACTCCTCCGTGGGAGCTGCCTCACAGCCAGGGCCGCCCCGCCATGAACCTGGAGAATAAAATGAAGAAGGTAAGGGGGGCTGCCCGCCGGGCTGTCTGCCGCGCACGCCGCTGTCCGCTCTCTGGGGAGCGGCAGACCCGCCTCGGCGCTGCAGCCGCCGCGGGGAGTGCCCTGGGGTCGCGCCTCGGGTGCCGGGATCAGCCCTTCCCGGCGCCCCGCGCTTCCCGCCCGGGCCTGTCGCGGGAGAGCTGTCTGCCGGGTGCCCCGGTGCGCACACCGCTGCGCTGCCTCGCTGCTCCCGGCCGCAGGCAGTCGCCGCAGTTGGTGCTCCAGGTGGGGACGTACCGCTGTTCTGTCATGCCAATAAAACATCTGTTCGGTGCCCCCAGTAAACCCCTGAGGTCTGATAGTTGTGTTCATGTACGTGCGCTGTGTGCGTAGGAATGAAACTTAAATTACAAGCAGCCAGGTAGCTGTTTGTGGTTATGTTAGTGATTAATTTCAGACCTATGATGTGACTGACTCCTTACAAGTGTTATCGGCGTTCCTATGGATTACCCCCTTGAGAGAAAAGCCTGGGCTTGATTTTTCTTTACTTTTAAAGGTATATTGACTAGTCAGTTGTGTCAAACTGGCAAGAAACAAAAGGTAAGTAAAAGAAAGCAATAGGTAATCCAATTGTATTGAATCTCTTTCCAAAACTAACCATTTAAAACTTCCTATGTAAAACTGAATTCACGTGGGATACTCTTATAAGTCTTTGCTTCTAGTTCTTTCACAAATTACATGTAGTGCTAAAGCACTGACTTTTTTAAAAATTAAAAATTTATTTGTAGTATTATGATCAATTGGTATTGAATAAAATCAATTAATCAAATTAATCCATTTGATTAATTGATATTATTTGATAAGGGGAAAAGGAGTTTTAAATGTGAACATGGGTTAAATCTATACATAACCTTCATTGATATATGAAAAGTAGTCTTTTGAAATGCATGTTGTATGAATGTGGGGGGGGAGTTTATTCCTGAACTGTTTCATTTAAAGGTACCGACTTGTTTTAAAATACACATATGCACTTTTGTATACCTGTGTGCTTTTCCAGCTTGCAGGCTAGAAACTGACTCGGGGGTGGAAGTAGTTGTGTAGTGTGGAAAGCTACCTGTTAAGGCTAAATCCTAGCAATGGGTGGCCTTGAGTTACAGCTTGCTTCAAGTGATGCCACCACGTGATAGTGTCACTTGAGTGAGGATCCTGCATTGGAGGAACTGCCTATCTCAACCCCCAGTCCTTAGGCCATCAGCGTATAGATGGGTGTAGCTAAATACTATTACTGTCTTTAGAAGCTGGTTGTGTGCACGGGGTTGTTCCCCTTCAGTGACTCCTTGTATGTAATGAAAATAAGCTTTTTGAGTAGATTTGCTTGTACTTTCTAAGCACAGTTTAAAATTTAAACTTGATGGCATCACAGAGCTTGTTTGCTCTTTGGACATTGAAGTCCAGGAGGTGAGAGATGCATATTTGTGGAAGCTAGAGCATTCTAATTCAGAATTTATTCATCTAAAGAGAAAATAAATATGGGGTGTGAAATGACTGATAAAATTCTGCTAATAATGGAGTCTTGGTTTAAGTGAAATTGTAGTTGCTAAACATCTGCTTGAAATTACTCTGTAATTATTGGGTAGTTGCGTGTGTTTTAAATTTAATTTGACTGGTTTTGCCATATTTTTCTTGCTCATCATTTACTTCTCTTCTTCATAAACTTTGACGATTCCTGAAGACTTTTCTGAACCTGCTTAAATAGACACAAAAGCTAGTGCCACAAAAGAAACCAGCAAAGCTCTGTTTTATGAAAGTAGTATTTCTATTCTGCTCTGCTTTAGTGTTAATATGCAGAGATGTCTATGATTGAAAAACATCACATTTTCTCTGTTTCTGCTATATGTATATTCAGAAAACTATGTTTTTTATTGCACTGTCTCCCCTCCCTTGCTCACATCTTCTCATCTTTCTCTTTGTAACTTGGATGAAGCTCATTTTCCGAGAGAACAGAAGACACTCTGTGAGAAAGTCCCTACAGGGAGAACTGGGAAGCTTTACTAGGTACCATTGAGTTCGGTACAAAATTATTCTTTTTTGACTACCAAAATGTATTCAATCAACACTTCTTAAATTTTGTACACTGAATAGAATAACAGTTTCATGTCAACTCTGGAATAACCGTGTGTCTTCCTTTTCTGTCCTTTAATTCCAATTCTCAACCTATTTGTTTTATTATCTTTTCGCTTCTCTCTTTTTTTGCCAATTTCCTTCTTTCTTGAAAGGTGAAAGAACATTCTGAGAAGTGTCCAGTCAAGATTATCAAAACCAGTGAACTACTTGGCTTTTAGAAGAAACTTGTCCTGAGGTGGAGATGCCTGTATCAGATTTTTAGTCCATCAGCAGCAATGGGTTGCTTTACCACATTTTGTAGTTCCCACATGTCTTTGTCTTGCACCCTGGAGCAAAATAGCTTGAGTTTTCTTACAAAATGTACTTTATGTAACCTTTTATTTTGTAGTGACTTGTACGTATTTATTGCCTGGCAAATAATCTGGTAAATATTATGGAGTTGTGAGTGGCTAATCTGCCTGTTGGGCAGGAATTTCCTATACCACTAGGCAGAAAAAAGCAGGAATTGTCATGTGGTCCCCAGATAACTAATTCCATTGCATTTTTGAGCTCTGAGTTTAGATGCTGGCTATTCTGTAGCCCTGGTGTTCAGCAGAGCAGAAGGAAATGAATGCCTGTTGGAGCAGCATGTGGTGTGGAGGCTCAGGCACTCAGCTGGTGCTGTAGGAAAAGCTTCTTCCCCTACCCACAACTGCTAATTTACAACTGTGCAGGGTAATACAATGGAATGTTTTCTGTTTCTGGGAAACCTGAGAGATGAAGTTTCCAAGATGACATTCCTAAGATTTCTCTAAGTGTCAGTAATCCATCAGTCCATTCTTCATTTTTGAGCTTCTGTATTGTGTGTTTGGAAAGCTGCTACATATGTTATTGTAGTAGCTTTCACAAACCATTCAAACATACGTGTCTAGGTTTGTGTGAAGAAAAAAAAAAACAGAGAAAGTCTGTTTTCATTGCCGATATTAGGTTTGGTGGTTTTTTTTTTCTCCAAATGTAGCAGTTCTGTCACAGTCTGTCTGATTGGAATTGCTTCCTTGCAGTACAAGACCACTAGGACTCCAACAATGTACTTGTTCTTCAGCAGGAAGAACTACTGCCCCACCTGCCACAATTTCTAACCCCTCCTTTCAGCAGTGGATGCCTTATATACTTTGTCTTGTGACAGAAAAGCAGCACTCCTGTTTAACATACCTTTCTTAAGGAATCTTCAGGGCACAATTATTTTGGCTCAGACTTTTAATTTAGCTTCTGTTTGGTTTCTTTCATGTGTTGTAAAACTCATCTTGCTGTCTTAAGTGGCCAAAGGAACCAGTACTACTGTGTAGCCAGATGTCTTGGTGGGTCTGAATCCTGGGCTCTGGACAGCCACAGCCTGACAGAAACAGAAATTTCAGCATGAACTTTTCTGCACTGAGCAATACGTATGCAGAACATATGCAAATGTGTGGTCATGTAAATTTTGTAGTCAGTTCACCATGCTTTTTAGAGCTATTAAGTAACTGGCAAACATCTAGGCAGTGAATAGTGTCTTTTTGGCTGCCTTGTGAATACTAAGTCTAAGACTTTCCTGGTCTGTTACAATTTTCCTTTTGAATTTAGGGGAAACTGTACAGTTTTCTCCTTTTTCTCAGGGGGAATTAGATTTGCTCTTGCATTTGAGGATCATGAAATAGTGTTTGTATAAAACAATTGCACAACAGAGCTGACGGGTAAGAACAGGAGCTCCAGCTTGAAAAGTACTTGTGCAAGAAACAGACCACTGTTTCTCCCAAATACAATATATGCTGTGTTCTCAAACCTTGCTTTGAGGCTATAGAGAACATAAAGATTTAATGCTTTGTGTTGAATACTCTAGCAGAACTTTGTTCTAGCAGCCTGGATTCCTGCCCTGTCTGCCACCTCTGTGAACTTGGTAAAATGAATCAGTAGGTCACGGTCCTGCTTTTCAGCCATGCTGGCAGCACAATCTCATGCTTCACTAGAGAAAATAAGAATCTGGCAGTGAGTCTGGTCTATATAAACTTTCACAGTATAATACTTGCTTTATAAAAAGAACTTTGCCTGCAATGGAGAAGGGGCAGGGCAGTTTGGGGGGAAGAGGTGTGGAACAACTTCTCTGGTGTGGAATTTGTGTGTGGTTATTTTTCAATGGCATGAGACTTAGTTTGTTCTGTTACAGTTGGAAAACCAAACACTGAGTGTTTTAGACATTGCTAAGTCAACAACTGTAATGATCTTTGATAAATGAACGGTGAATAAAGTATGTATAGGAGCAAAGTCAACTTTTCTGTGTTTTGCGAAGCATGATTTAGTAATGTCTGCTGGGCTGCATTTCCTGTTGAGGTCACTGTTTGTTTTGGTGTTACTGCTATGGAAACCCATTACAATAGATCTTTTTTGCTGTTTCGTATGTGTAGTAAGATCAAGGAAATGTACTTTTATTCAGGGGTATGTTTTGTCTGAGAGTGGAAGAATGAAAACATTTATATAGATATGAGAGGAACTACTTCAGTTTTGTTCACAAGCTAAGTAACTGCTTCCTGCACATTCTGTGGGGTTTGATGGGGTTTGTTCCCCCAGAAAAGTTAAAAAAAAATTTATATGAATAATTTTTTGAAACACCTGTCTGAATCTACACCTCTAGGGTTTTTTTTGGTCCAGCATCCCTGGTTAGCAGCTTGGTAAATATGGCATAGCTGAACTGTTTGACTCTTACTCTTTTTTTCCCATGACAAAAGTACTCCCCAGGTGTCTGACTATAAAATATCATTAAATGCCTGAATAGCAAGTCAAGAAATTCTTTGAATGCAGGACTGCATGACTTTTAAGATCAGATGAAAGTTTCTTCGATAGGGTATAATTTTAAACCAAGTATTTTGCAGCAAGGGGGAAAATTAACTTACTTTGAGTTACAGTATTCTGTCATAAAAGTAACAAAGATCTGATTCTGCAGTTGTTCCTGGAAAAAAAATAAAGAAATGTTTCTATTTTTCTCTAAGTAATAGTAATGGTGAGTAGCAATTTTGAATGAAATTTTATTGGTAAAAGTTGCTTAAAATTACTTTTTTTACTTCAAGAAAGTATACTGAACATGTCATGCAAATTACTATATTCTTCCTAGCAGATACAAAGTTTAAAGGGTGTAGGTATAAATATCTATCATGTAGTATATTTTAAAATTGTATTTTGCAATCTAAATAGATATGCATGTTTCATTTATTTATAACTAATACTTATGTGTATTGGTTGTGTATGTATATATATGCATGGTTTTTTATAGGGATCTATATGTACAAATCCTCCACATACATAGTTTTTACTGATGACCAGAGTTGGTGGGGTTCTTGTAGGTCCTGGAGACCTTCAGGAAGAGCAGAGCTGTTAAGATGAAAGCATGTCACATCTGTTACCTAGTATCTCAAACTTGGTCAAATGAACAGGTTAAAGGAGTGAGGAGGCTTCTGTCATGACACTTCCAGAATACACCAGATCTGACTGTACTCCAGTACTGCTGTGTATGTGTTTCTGGTTTTGTTGGGGAATATTTTGTTGTTTTTAAAGTCTGCCTAACTCTATTTGTGCCTTGTTTTCAGTCTGAGGTTGTCTAGCTACAGCTTTTAAAAGCAGAAAAAAGCATGCACTTTCCTGCATGACTAAAGATCCTAAAAATGAATGTGTAGGTTTCCAGGTCTCCTTCTCAAAACCTAATGTTAGAGGACACAACTGGATAAGAGTGCTGATGTCAAAACAAAATACATGGAGTATTGTGAAAATGCTTCTGCAGCTCTGCACGATGGATAGTGTTGTATTGGAGGTTTACAGATCGTTTTATAGTGTGTGTCAGCTGCATTCAAACTTAGCTAATGTAATGCTGGACTTGGTGAATAAACAACACTTGTTTTTTATCCAGCTGAGCTATCTTTGATAGCTGTTAGCCTTTTGAAGGTACACTGTGTAGCAGTATCTTTAAATATTTAAACTCTGAGTTATTTGATATTTAGTAGAAGATACCACAATAAAATAAATTTCTGGGACTTTTGTACAATCAGGCTACTGCAGCTTCTTGATTTATTCCTCTGCCTGTCCAGATCATCTTCCAAATATTTTTCTTGGATGGAACCACTTTTTGGAATCCTTCTTTCTGTGCAAAATGGACTTCTGTACCCAGGGTTCTTAATTCCAGTCAACTTTTCCCTAAATCAAAATACATATTAAAAAACCCAGGGTCACACTTGCCATCAATTTTAATAGACATGTTAAAAATAAATATAAAGTGACTTGTGGGATACTGCTCTTTGTTACAGATCTGAATATTTTTTTTTCCTTCTCATACAGTGTCTATCAAAGTTTAAGAGCATTGTCCAGATATTCGTATGTCTTTTGTAGTGGTTTGTTCTTTTTTTCATTCTGGAATCCTAAGAAGTATCATTGCTCTTCTCTTTTTAAAGTTTAAATGCTGTAACCTGTTTTAATTTTCCATTTGTTGTGTTTCCCTGCTAGAGAGGACTTCTGATGTACAGAATATAGTGATATAAGATCAGATCTCAGCAATAGAGCATGCACAGCAGTGAGATTTCTTATGTTTTTGGGGGTTTTTTGTTTGTCCTTCCTGCTTTACCTTCTCTTCTTTGAAAGTGCCTAAAGCACATTAAGATGTACTAGAAATCTGTTGTTCTCTACAGGTGCTTTCCCACTCAAACATCCAAATAGACCAATAGTTAACTGATCTTCAAGCCAGAACATTCCTAAGATTTTATAGAAAATCTAAGAATAGCTTTAGCATGGATCACTTCAATTCTGTGCTTGGAGCACCTTCAAGCACAGGAGAAAGCTCTGCAAAAAGGATAGTGAAGAGGATTTAGTTCTGATCTGAGGCTCAGTGTTAATTGTTGCAATCCATTAATGACAGCATTCTCACTGTATAGCCACATTCTTTCAAATTCTGGAGGGATCTGTAACACTTGAAGGGTTTTTTGATCTTTTGCAGAGGCTAAGTGCAAGTATTGTGTCTTAATGTCTGTGGCAGGGTGAAGCTCACCTGTCTGGTGGTACAGGAGTCCTCTTGGAGTGAGGAACAAAAACAGCTGAAGCCTGAGTTAATTCTGGTCTTGTGGTGGGACTGAGGAGATAAAAAATGTTCAATAAACTTAAGAGTAAACCCTTCTAATAAGCCAGGTTTAAACTGTTTCATAGGAACTGCTGTTTCTCTTACACTTCTGAACAAACTCTTAGACACTTGAATATGGTCATTTGGGTTTTTAAGATTATGGTAAGCTTCTATGCATGACTCCCTCCTTAATGTAAAGTCAGCCAGCTTTTGTCACTAGATTCCAGTGTGAAATGACATGGACAGTCTTTCACTAATTGTCACTTGGCTGTAACCACTTAAAGGTTTTTGCTCTTGGGTACTATGTAATCTTGAAAGCAGCGTGCAATGGATGATCTCAGTCATAGTTATATCATCTTCTCTACTCAGGCTGTTTAAATCAGTAACTGGGTATTTTGGTAATACCAGATGGATTTGGTTAGCTTTTGCTGTAAAATGAAAATTAATGGTGGTAGACAGACAGGAACCTTCTGGCAGGATTCAGCTGATCTCTGTGCCATTTCTCCATAACTCCGTTTATGGGGAAAATGGGTTCCCTGCTGTTCCAGACACACATTACCTCTGCAGTGCTCAGCCTACTCTGTATCTATGGGTGTTTCTGCTTGGAGCTGGCCATGTTCTGCAGAAGATATAGAGGTAGATATGGATAGCTCTAAAGAAGCATCACACTGAAGTTTTAGGCTTTTTGAATTTCCTAAACTACAGCTGAATTGGCTGCTGAAGGAAATAATTTCTGAGGCTGTTGCTTTCTTACAGCTGAAGGAGGTCCTGTTACAGGACTCTGGAGAAATGTGTGTGGTGCACTGACTTGTGGATAACAATAGCCCGCAGTGCTTTTGAGTTTGGCTATTTTTGGCGAGCAGCCAGGTAGTTTCTCTGTCAGAACAAAGGCTGAGGTTGTGTGTGCATCTAGAATCACATCTAGTTTGGTTTTTAGTGTGCCTTTCAGTCTTGAGCTGAACCTTTTCCATAAGGTGCCCAGACATTGTGTATGGAAAGGTAATTCCCTTCTTTCTGTTTCACAGCAATCTGAAATACCTGTTTCAAAACAAGTCTCTCTCATTTGCTAATTCAATTTATTTGCCTTGAGCTACACAAGAATTTACATAATGGTATGCTCTTTGTTTCTGGGGAAGGATATAGAATGTTGTATTTCTAAAGAAATCTGCACTAAGACTGTGAACGTGCAAGTAGGCTGGCTGGTTGTTGTTCCTGTAGTCTGGAGAGAGTATTTTCTGGGTGAAGCATTTAGATAACACATATTTCCTCTCCTTAATTTGTTTCTGAAGAGTTTTTTTTTTTAGCTTAAATAAACCCTTAAATGTTAGGAGGCTTCGAAATGATAGTTAAAATGGTTTTTGCAGTTTTTTTTATGTTTCTTACTTGAATTTCAGATGCTGCTTTGGGAATTCTTGAAATGCCAAGCTTATTTCTCAGTAGTATAAAACAGTATAACTGTAACAAGTGATCCTGTGTTTCTAAATGTTCTAATTGCAGTTCTAATGAGTTTATGATTATTTCCTTTTCTTCTCATTTCACTCTTTTTGAAGGAAGGGAGAGCCTGAGCATAAAGAAGTGATGCCAGTTTGTAACTGAAGTAACAGCAAGAGAGAATGGGTTAATGTTGCCTTATTTTGGGGGGAGGGGGGAGATCAGGGTTTTGGGGGAGTTTTGTTTGTTTTTTAGGGCAGTGCAATCATATTTTAAGTTTAACAACTTTTTAGAGAGGATGACTTTAAAAACAGGACAAACAACACCAAATGAAAAACAACCTGTCTCTCCCTCCTCCCCCTACCACCCCCTCCAAAAAAAAAGTTGTTTTGAGTTGTTTTAGCTTCCTTTTTCCCTTTGGAAAACATCCTGGCCAACGTCTTATTCTCTTTGAGTGTGAATTGGGAAGAGTGCTCAGTTTTTTTGTGATTTGTGGTGTGTGTGTGTATATGGGAGATCTCTGAGTTCCAGATGAGAAGAGTCCTATAAATGCCCATCTTCAGTGAAGATGAACTTTTATTAACCAATTAGCTTATCAGAACTGTAGCTGATGAAGAACCTAATCTTCAAAGTTATGCTTAATTTACATAACTACTGGTAGGTTTCAGGTTAGCACCTATAACATGTGAACTTCATAAGCCCTTGGGTTGATGAAGATGTCACCATGATCACAGCCAGCTTGTGTTTCATCTTCCAGATATGGAAGAAATAATGTCGTATCTTTCTGTCCATCCCTGCAGTAGCTTAATAGCTGCCAACATACCTCATTCTTCTAAATAGATCACGATCTTCAGGGTAGTTTTCCTCAGGGGTGTCTGATGATTGTTGAGGTAGTGATCCTTTTAATTATAAAGTAACTGAAAACATGGTATTCCCTGCATTTTACCATGTGTTCTGTATTAAACAAGTGGTTTGTGAATAATCTGCTCTTTATTTTGGACAGAAACCGAGTTGAAAAGTTGACCTGGTTTATATCCTTGTACATACAGCAGTAGTAGTATGATTTCTCTCAGTAAATGGCAAAATTAATAATAAAACTCTGTCACCACATGTAATTAACTTCGGCATTTTGTTGTTGCCAGAACTAAAGTTAGTACCGGAACTTGTCAGTTCTGGCTCGGTTTCCATTTGTGATAAAAGCTAAACTGCAGACAAGCTGTTTCTACCTACAGCTAGTTGGGAGCACTCCTGCTGCATGGGGTGTGGGGATACAGACTCTCTGTATGTTGGGCATGAGCCTGCATATCCAGCTGTGGCCACATTTCCATGGTCCTTCATCTGTCCGATTTGAGAGCCATGTTCCTCAAAGGTTTAAAGTGCTGGAGTGAGACACTTTAATTTTACTGTGTTTTATGAATGCATAAGTTATCGTGCTTCATATTTGTTTATCACCTCGAGCTTACAAGTGGCCGTTACTCGGTTAAATTTGCTGATGTGTTGATGTATTGTGTGAATACTTTTACTCTGCACTGTTGTATGTATTCTCTCATATTTACTCTGCATCGTCAATTGGTCATCCATCCTTTTGAAACCCTTAACATATCACTTCTGGTCATTGATTTTGCTAACTGTGCTGTTTCTCTTTCCCCTCAGAAAGTCAGCTGGTATGAATCCAGCTGAAATATAATTGTAAAAGGTATATGCTACTCTCAGTCACTATCAGAGTAGCTGCAAATATACTTGGAAATGTTAGACAAACCACTTAGTCATTTCCTTTATTCGAGGTTAGTGCAAATAAATCTGGGGTCTGTTTATTTCTTGGTCTCCTGAAATTTTGCCAAGTCATATACTGTAAATCACTTTGTCCAGATAGCTGGATTAAATGTCCTTTGACTTGAGGTCTTCTGGCCTCACTTACTCTGATTTCACAGCCTTAGACCTAAGGAAATGCTGCCAAGAATCTGCTTCTTCTCTTGTGTGAAGTTTGTAGAGCAAGCTGGGCTGGGGAGAAAAGTAGTAAGAAAGGAACCAGAAAAGTACTAAGGCTACCTCTGCCTGCTTAGCTCAGTCCTGTGTAGAGGCTTGTGTGACCACTGCTACTTATATAGATACAGTGGGAAGGTGAGTGCACCCCAAATGCTGTCCTTATGTCAACTTAGTCAAATGCTTCATCTTTTGCTTTAGCTGTTAATTGCAGATTATAAAGGCATCAGTAAGATCATTCATGCACCATAATACTTGAAGCTGACTGTAGTCATCTTCCTCTGTACACAGATGGGCTTGGGCCATGAGGAAGGATTTGGTGCCCCCTGCTTAAAATGCAAGGAAAAGTGTGAAGGATTTGAGCTTCATTACTGGAGGTAAGTGACACCAAATATATCCTAAGCTGTGACTCAGCACTGCAGACCTTGACATATGTATGCAAATGTCTAAGTAACCATTTTTGTTCTCTCTCTCTCAGTTAAACTGTTAAGATGTTTTTAAAAAGCTGACACGGTTCAGGGCCAGAAATTCTCAGATGCATTACAACAGAGTATCTCATCACTTGTAAACATGCATTTTATGTGCCCTGAAGTGAATGGTAGTACTTCTACTGCAGCATTTGCTTTAGCTGACTAAACAATTGAAGTAGATTTATAAAAATGTCTAGCCTTACTGTAAGAGACATGACAGGGAAGAAGTGTGTATCTCTGTAATAAAATGCTTTTTCAACTCCAAATACATAAGTTTTGATCTGAGATGCTATGTAAATTTATTTTGAAAATATTTGAAACTTTGTACACACCTACAACTTATTTTGCAGGGAGGAGGTGTCACTTGTGTGTGTCACATAAATTCAAATAAGTTAGATAATTCTGAGCCTTGGATGGTGTACTGTTCCTAAATCAGTGAGTTGATGATAGCAGTAAGTAGTCTGTCATTACTTTTGCAGAAACTTTCTATTTCATTACAACCTTTCTTGCTTTACTGAAACAAGATGTATATATATATATTAATGCATTCATGTATCACTGGCCCAGTTCACTCATAATACTGGGCATGCTCTAAGATGTAGCTTAGTAATTCTGATTTTTTAGAAAAAAAGGTCCCTCTCAAAGGGAAAAGCCAGAAAAGAACAGAAAAATAGCTGTCAATAGTACTAGCACATGCTATCAGTGAAAATTAATGCATATAACCAATGCTAACTAGCTGGAGTGAAAGTTGCATTTGCAGTAGAATTTTGTTTTGTCTTATAAGGTAGCCTTTGTACACCAGCCACGGTGACATCAGGTGCTGATAAGGCCTAGGAAATTTTACATCTTCATCCGAGTATTTGACTGCAGATGAGACTGTTTAGAAAATAATCAGCAAACAAAAACAAAACCCAGCAAAGACGTGTTATAAGTTGATACATAATCAAGAATCTATATTCTTATCTGTAATACGTAGCTATAGAAAGAACTTAAAAATAATGACACGGATCAAGAAGTGTTTATGCACTAGTAGGTAAACGTGATCATCTAAAGATAAAAGAAATAATTTATGGAAGGACTTTTTCAATATCCACTGCATCACTGAAGAGTTGTGTGTAGCAGTAACAGTAAAATAAAACAGAATTAATGTAAGTAATGCAGTAAAAGAGAATTTTAAAAAGTGCAATAGTTAATAGTGTTTATCCATTTTTAGATGAGAAATTGTATTACTTTCTATTGAAAGCTCTTTTGCTCCTAGTCACCGTGCCAGATGGGGAAATTACAAGTGGGGGAGGAAAAAGTCCAGTTAACTTTCTCTCTTCTTTTTTTACTTTTTCTTAGTTGCCAGTGTTACACCTTGTAATTGCTAGGTTATTCTATAACATGAAATCATTTGGAATAAAAAGAAATAAAATTGCTAAAGTGGTTTATATAAATGATAGTATGATTGCAAAGTTAAAAGGTGTCTGCTTCTGTGTGGGTATTTGGGGGTTTTTGCCTGTGTTTTTCTTTATCCATATTGCACTGTCTTCCTGTGGTTAGGGCTCATTGTGCTAGGTCATGAAAACATAGCTCGTCAGAACATATCCATATAGGATAGGCCAGATAAATAAGGTTTCTGGAAGTAGTCTAAGAAGCTTCATCTAAGTGTCAGACAAATGTGGCACGTACCTCTGAAATAGTCAAAAAGTTAGCAATTGAGAGAATTCAAGTATGGGTTGGAAAATTGCTGTTTCTCCAGCAGAGCTTCTGCTGGGGACAGTAAGAGAGTGAATCTGAAGTCTTAGTTCTGTGTAAATAGTTTTCAAAGGGAAAAATATATTAATGTGCTTTGCATGATGCATATATTTTTGTAGTCCACCACTTAAATGGAACACACTGCATCCCAAATATCTGTTTACTTAGTTGTTAGCCTTTAAATCTGAAACTCTGTTTTAAGTAGGAGCAAACTGTAGCCCAATGGACAGAATATTGTCTTTATAACATGAATAATCAAATCAGTTCAAGTTTACCCACTTACTTAATTGCTACTTGTCTGTAAAAGGCAAGTGTTGAAGTAAGAATTGCAGTTAGCGAAACAGTTACACATTGGGAGAATAACTGGGGATAGGGATTGACCCTGGTCAGCAGCCAAACACCCATACAGCTGCTCACTCCCTGTCCCAGACACCAGCGTAGGAGACAAAGGAGAAACAAAAGTGAGGCGACTCGTGGGTTGAAATAGTCAGTTTAATAGGGAAAGAGGTGGGTGAGCAAGTGCTGCAAAGGGAATCACTGGCCATCTCCCATCAGCACACTGATGCCCAGCCAGTCTCCAAGCAGTAACTACTTAAGAAGTCCAAAACCCTGACTCATCTTCTATTTCTGTTTTATCACTTGTCATGATGTTATAGAGTATTTAAACCCCACTGACCAATTTGAGTCAGCTGTGCCCCTTCCCAGCTTCTCTACTTGCTGAGGTGGGGGCAGAGTTCAAAAACGGGGAAGCCTTGACTTTGTGCCAGAAGTGTCCAGTACTAGCAAGTCCTATCAGGGCTGTTTTAGCTGGGACCCCAAAGCACAGCTTTGTAGGGCATTATGGAGACAGCGATCTCCATAGGAGCCAGATGCAGCTCAGCAAGCGGGGCAGCAGCGGCAGCGTGTGCCAGGCATGGTTCTGCTGCGGGCTGTGCAAGGCTGACACTGCCCTCTCCTGGGGACAGCCGAGGAGCTTCAGCACGTCGCACAGCTCTTGGTCTGATGCATGAAAATGCTGTTCCTCAAAGAGCCAACATGTCATTTCTTTTTGTACTTCTATACAAAAGACCCATATTTTTTCCTCTGGGGAGTCAGATTGTAAAGTGCACAAAAACCCAAGTGTACCTATTGAGTAGCAGGGCTTTACAAGGAGTTACTACACCCTTCTGTATGCTGGGAGTATTTAGAATATATCTCTCCTGGAGTGGAACATACTGTTTTAAGACAATTGTGCTGTAAATCTTGACACACTGTAGGGGCAGGTTTTATAGGTGAACTGTAAATTGAGGCTAGTATAGAAATGGTGGTAAACCAAAACTTTAGTAAAATTTATTCCTAAATTTTGAAGTTCTGATAGCCTCAATGTTGTGAGCTGAATAGGAAATGAATAAAATGAGAGATGTGGTCTACAATGGTAGTTGAATGGTTAACAATTGCCTGGTTTATCTTAGTGTGTTAATAGTTTTGCTTTTAAAATTGTCTTTAGAATCATGCTTCTGTCCAAGTGTAACAGCAGCAGAAGGTGGAGAAGGTATTTTTAATTTAGGTGTTAAATTTATTTTAGGCTGCAAAACAACCCCCATACATGTCCAGTGGGCCAGGCTGGATGTAAGAGAGTGCTACTCAGTTAGTTACATATTGCTCTTTGGGAATGTATTTCCCACTAGAGGGAACTATGGGACAGGAGTGAGAAGTTGCTAAAAACAGGAGAGAAGGTTCTGATTTATCTTGGTTGCATATATACCAGAAAGTGGTAACTGTCCCCTATGTGACTTCCCAAGATGTTAAAATAAACCTCTGAAAACAAGACTCTTAAGCTTGGGAATGATCTTTTTCATCATGTGGCTTCTCTGCACAGATACAGTACATGGAAGGCAGGGAGAGCCCTAAGTTGGCTTTAAGTTTTCTGATACTACAGCTGACAGGGAAGCAGTGAGATGCAGTTCAAAGCAGTTGCAATTACTGACAGCTGCATTAATAGCAGAAAGGAATCATAAAATCATCTTGGATCAGACTTGGACGATGAAGCAAAGTGCCTTCTCAGTAATTTCGTTGATGATGCAAAGCTGGGAGGAATGGCTGATATGCCAGAGACCTGTGCAGCCCTTCAGAAGGATTTTGAGAGGTTGGAGAGATGGATGGAGGAGAACTATCTGAAATGCAG
Organism: Hypocryptadius cinnamomeus; assembly: GCA_013400635.1. NCBI lineage: Eukaryota > Metazoa > Chordata > Aves > Passeriformes > Zosteropidae > Hypocryptadius > Hypocryptadius cinnamomeus. The sequence goes on along the minus strand of VYZP01049286.1, from coordinate 4,889 downwards.
CAAAGGCAAAGGTCCTGCACATGGGGAAGAATAATGCCATGCACCAACACAGGCTGAAGGCTGACCTGCTAGAAAGCAGCTCTGTGGAGAAAGACCTGGGCATCTTGTGGAATACGAGTCTCCCTGCACCAGCAGTGTGCCCTGGGGGCCAAGAAAGCCAGTGGTGACCTGGGGTGCATTCTGCATGTGGAGTGCTGTGTCCCGTTGTGTGCTCCTCAGTACAAGAGAGACATGGAGCTCCTGGAATGGGTTTGGTGGAGGGCAGCAAAGATGATTAAGGGGCTGGAGCATCTTGGAGCATGTCTCTCAAGAGGAAAGGCTGAGGGAGCTGGGCCTGTTCAGCCTTGAGAAGTGAGGGGACCTCATCAATGTCTATCAGTATCTCAAGGCAGGGTGTCCAAAGGATGGAGTCAGGCTCTGCTTGGTGGTGCCAAGCAATAAGACAAAGGGCAATGGGCAGAAACTGCTGCACAGGAAGTTCCACCTGAATATGAGGAAGAACTTCTTTACTGTGCAGGTGACTGAGCACTGGAACAGGTTGCCCAGAGAGGCTGTGGAGTCTCCCTCACTGGAGATATTCAGACCATCTGGATTTCTGATTCTGTAATAGGAGGAGGTTAGTTGTTCTGCATGGAGGGCACAAGCCTTGGGACTTGCCAGGTCTTTGAGGGTTTCTCTATGCTTGCAGCTACTGCCTCCTGTCACTAGGAGCCAGTATAGGAAGGATCATGATCCATCTTATTTTTTCCTCTCCATACACCAAAACGTAGGCAATCAGGAGGATGGTTTACGTTTGATTTTGGAGAAGGAACTGGAAGTCTTTGATCCTTCATTTCAGTAGACATTCAGGACACAGGAATTTATCACTAGAGAGGATGGACTCTCTATACCTTTCTTCCTTGTTTTTTCTAACTATTGAAGACCTGCTAGCAAGGCACTATCTAATAGACCTGTCTTTATAGCAACTTTTCGTTCCATAGATTTTGAAGTTTCCTCCCTATCTTCCATGTTTTGAGTGGGAAAAGCTTTTCAAATTGCTGAGATTTGGCGGGGGGGTAGGGGGAGGGAGCATTGCTCTGCTTTGATGAAGTCCTGAGAGCTGTGAAGACATAATCAGGAGTCCCTAACACCTCCTTACTATATACTACATACTATATACTAGATACTCCAAAATATACAGTCAAAAAAATTACCAGCCAGTCTATTCTAAAGAGAATTAATTGGCCATATACCTTATTCAGAGGGGACAGTGAGTGACTAATGAGCAGGATTGTGCTGTGGCAAGTAGTGAAAGAAGTTAGGACTAAATTGTGAACAGTACTATTCAGGAACAGTTACGTATGTATGTATCAACTGGATATCTTTTAATGCTGGAAATTATTCAAGAGCAAAGATTATAAATCAGGACAGGATACTTTTTTTGGGCTGTTAGCAGCTGTATGGACATCTTCATGTGGCTGAGATCCAGGGAGAGTGTTGAGGAGCATGGGAAATGGCAACAGCTGTGGGGATTTTCCTCTGATTTACTGAGATATGCTGACATCAGCTGTGAGTCAGCATTCTTTCTGTATTGTTTTGTCCTGTATTCAGAGACATAATGGTACACAAGTTCTGATGTCAAGGCCACTATTACACTTGTAACATAGCCCCTGTAACAGCTTCTTGCAGACAGCTTCTTTGCAAACTGTTGGCAAAGAATTATTCACTTAATTTTGAAAGAGCAAGGAGATGAAACTAAAATGTACTTAGTCAAATTCTTAATTTCAGTGGGTTCCTGGTGGGGAAGATTAGTGAGTACCTCATTAGTTTCAATGCAAGTGTAGAGCACAGTAGTTCTATGCCAATTTTCACAGTGAGTCTAGGAAGGACCTAAGGACAAATTGTATGATTTCACTTCTTTGCAACTACCTGTTTATGAGGAAAGCAAAAAAAAAATCTCTCACAGATACTGCAGTCAGTGAACATTAGGCCTTCAAGGTGGGACCAAGAATAATAACAGCGGCTGAGTCACAGTGTTCATCTAATGGAAAGTAGAAACAGGCTCTCTAAGCTATTCTGAAGAGACTGCTGTCGATGCTGCTTTACTGTGTTTGGATGCTGTAGTGGGGGTAGAATGCACAGCCTGTGTCACGTGGCAGTTGTGACCACATAGGCAATACAGCAGTATGAACTGTTCTTACTGAGGTCTGTCTTGCAAGCAGAGCAGTTCTGGGCAGCATGATCATACTTCAATTGCATAAGTCTGTGCAGGGAGCCCAAGAATGTCTGGTCTTCACCAGTGTTATTAAATCACATCCTGTCAAGACACAAGACTAAAACTGGGGGTTACTGTTGCTAAAGATTTAAGTTATAAGAGTAAGTAAAGTGTTTAGTGTCATTGTTTGGGTGGACAAACTGCTTCAGTTCCAGTGGCATGTGTGCTTTGAGGCATAAAGCTGCATGGTGATCATAATGTAAATCATTACATCTGCAAAAAGCAAGGTCTGATTCTGTCACCTGGTATTAGATCTCAGAAAAGATATGTCTGAGAATTGGTAATAAGGTATAATCACATGCATGCCATAAAAGATGAGAAAAGTGAATATGAATTGCTTTATTAGTATATTAAATAGTCTCTAAGTATTAGAGACTTGTGTAAGTATTAAAGGACTTGTGTAGACAGATGTTGAAGATATTGCAAGATTTTATGTTTCGAGTGCTTGAGATGCATAGTAAAGCTTTTAAGCTTAGTGGGGAATGCTAGTTCATGCTGGAATGTTTTGGTAAACTGGGAGATTGCAAAGTGATTAGTGTATAGTAGCTATTCAGGTAAGTATCAGCTTTGAAATTCTGTACATCTTTCCTGTTGTGGAAATGAGTTGGAAGCTGTCAGTCTACATCTCAATTAGTGACCTTGTTAGGTATTTGTGTTGCAAAGTGAAGTCACTTCTACTTAACATTCTTATTGTTGCATGAGTGGCTCATTTTTAGAGTTTAGATATTTTTATTTGGAGTGGGTTTTATAACTTAAATTACCACAATGTATGTTTTCTGTGTAACCAAATGACCAGTGCAGCAACCACCACACACTGAAACATTAGTACCCCACATCCTAAACTGGTGTACATATACAGAGCATATGTTTGGGGCTGGCTGTGTATCACTTCAGGTTGCCAATTAAAGGTCCTCCTTCCTTTCCCATTACCTCAGGGGCTTGCTGTAGTCATGGCATGTTCTTGTTGTGTTCCTGTGACATATCTTATGGTACCTAACTTGCCTTCAAGACTGTACAAAGCAAGATGCAGAACAGTGTTAGAGTTCGATGAGTTTTGGCAGGCAGGGTTCAGAAGCATTTTATAGCTAACAGTTTATATTATTTGTTGTATGAAGGATAAATAATGGGATAAAATACTGCTCATTCCTCTTCAAACTCTAGAGATCCGGAAGCTTGATATGTTTTCTTAGTCTGTAATAAGAACCTTTAGTTAACATCTAGTTTCACTGATTTCTGGCTGACTGCTTTGAACTGAACTTCTGGAGACACTGTTAATAAATAATGAACTAGCTTGTCTAATCCAAGGTTGTGTTCATTATATGTGAATTGTTTAATTATGCTTAAGGTAACAAATTACTTTCTAATATTCGTTAGCCAAAGCAGTTGAAATATATTGTATATGAAAGAATATAATTTATATCCAAGGAAGTAGATATACTTCTACCTTTTAAGGCTGTTTTCTATGAAAAGTCTCTCTACAGCATATACCAGAGTACCTCTGACTTGGTTCAGAGCTGTTTTGAAAGGCTTTATCCATATAAGCCTTTAACTTTTCTTTCATCTTCTCTTTAAATTCTGTGCTTTGAACAGAACTTGGTGCAATTATACATTTCATATGTCTGTATGCATTTTCTTCCTTTCTCGGAAATATTTGTTTCCATGTGATAACAACCCAGTGATAACCAAATATCATGCATGCAGTGAAATACATATGAAGAAAATAGTGTAATGCATGTAACTTTGAATGTATGGAGAGCAACTGAAAAACTAAAATCCCAAGCAAATGATTGCTGGGGGAATCATGTTGATGCATTGAGTTATCATATAATAAATCTGGTAGGTGACTGATAATGGATATGTATGTGTTTGATCAGTACTGAGATGCAACTGAAGAAATGACATAGCTTCTTATTGAAAATGCATTAGTGTAGTTGACTGATACCTATCTGATAACAGTATCTGTAAATAAACAATGTAAATAATTCAACAGGACACATAAAGGAGGTGTTTGACATATTGCAGAAAAAGTGTATATTTCCTAAACAAAGCACTGAAAACAAAGGTTTGGGTTCCTGGTGATGTTACTACACACCCAGATGGTGTGACATTGTAATATTGCTGCTGTTTCCTTGAATTTCAGGAAAATATGTCGCAACTGCAAATGTGGCCAGGAGGAGCATGATATCCCTTCAAGCAGCGAGGAAGATCGGAAAGTGGGGAAACTCTTTGAGGATACAAAATACACAACCCTCATTGCAAAGCTGAAGAATGACAGCAATCCTGTGTATAAACGCAATGTAATGATACTGACCAGCCCAGTGCCAGCCAAGAAGAACATAACTATCGATACTGTGACTTATGAGTGGGCTCCTCCTGTTCAGAATCAGACACTTGTAAGTCCAACTCATATTTTTTCATGTTCAATGCAGGAGTTGGTGGGAGATAAAGTAGTAGATCTTACTGGAAGAATAACTTTGGCTCTTGTAGACTTCCTTTCTTCCTCCTCAAAACTGAAAATATGGTGCCTGTTTAATGAGTCTTGCACCTGTCATCTTGCTTTATGGAAGTTTGTACTAAGTCCCTAGAGTCTAGTTTCTGTAACCTGCTCTCCTTTTTTTTTTTTTTTTTTTTTTTT
>VYZP01049285.1:1784-13723 GCA_013400635.1 Hypocryptadius cinnamomeus | reverse complement strand
AACTTGCACATCAAAGAGGTCAAAGAGTAATATCAGTGAGGACCAAAAGGCACTGCCTCTCAGAAACCACAGGTGTCTTATCAGCAAGTGCATCAGCCTTTCTTAAAGGCCCAGATAGCAGGAAATGAGGATCTCAGCATGTTGCTGCCTTTCACTGCCTCCTCGCCCAAAATGCTGGGGCTTTCTTAGCCCTTTAGCTAAAATCCTAAACCAGCCTTTTTACCAGGCTTTTGCTCTTCTTTAATAAGTTGTTGATCCCCAATGGAGTATTATAAATTGTTGCATTTAATGACAAGTTAGACACATTAAAACAGGAGCAGTAGCCTGAGTTACAATCTTTTCCATAGAATGAATAAATCCTTTCTAGCTCTATAATCTAGTGGAAGCCCCTCTTCAGAATTTCATATAAATGAGACACACTTCATAAAAATTATGAGAACAGATTAAGACAACCAAACCCTGATCACACATATGGAGGTAGAAATACACACTTCAAATAATAAGGAATTGTTTGCCAGAAAATGGTTCTCAGACATTGCCATTGAGAAAATGCTGAAACAGTAAAACAGCATGAAAACTTTATCATACTATATTAGCTATTTCCCATTATGTATTATTAGGAGCTGTCATCTTACCCTAGAGTCCAGCACAATCACGGATCTCCATTAACTTAGCAGAAGGGCTTTCTTCTCTCCCTGACATAACTGCGAAACTACACAATACTACTCTTTCCTTCTGTCAGAATGCAACTCCATCAGATTAACCATCTGGCCTGAAATACTTTCCTTTCCTGTTCAAAACCTGTTCCATATTCCACCCAGAAGGGTTTTTGACACAAAAGGGCTATTCAGGCCTTGACATTTATCTGGCAGAGCAGACTTCTATCCAACTGCAGATAGACTCACAGCTGTGATGGTGTTCTGCAGTGAGTAATTTTCTATCCACAAGAGAAACTGTTTAATAATAAGAACCTGTTTTCTGATTCAGAAGAAAGGCTATATCCCACAAACACAAGGGCGTACCATAAGTGTGATTTCTCTTGTTATTTGTAAATCAATTCAACTAATCTCAATTTGAACTAGATTAGTTTAACTAATTGTATACAATATATACAGCATATTTCAGGGAAGGAAATAGATTCACAATCGTAGAGTCTTCCTGTTCTAGATTACCAATACAGACATTAGCTATAACTGAGCAGGCCATAATAATCCTGTACCATTTTAAGCAAAATAAAGATCTGATTTGTAACAAAAGCTACTGAATCCCAAACACACCATGAGATCTTCGAATGAAAGTGGATAAAACTCTATATATACTTATACTATTTATAGTTCTTGCTATACCAGCAAGATAATCCTCTTCTTTCTTACTTTGACCTAACTCTACCCTAACCTAACCACAACAAATTCAATCATCCACCAAAAAAAAGAGTGAGGGAATGTTGCTAAAAGCAATGTGAGTACTGACATTCCCATTGTGGAAAGTTTAGTCTTTGCATATAACATTATGCAAATTCTTCTTTGAAAGTGTATTTGAAGTCCTAGATGAAAGAAGACAAACTCTTTCTAATTTGCTTGTACAGTAACTACACAGCATGATTATTTCCCTACTCTTTTTCACTCTATTCAAGCATACTGGACAACTTTTATTTCAAGTCACTTTAACTTACTGATCTTTTGTAGAGAAAATAATCAAGCACCTTTCAATAAACAGTATTTTATCTAAAATGCAAGGGAATCTGAACCAAAGAATGGAGTTAGTACATCCCTTAGCAATCGTTGCTTGCCTTCTTCAAAGCATGTATCCAACAAGGCAATAACTAATTGGACATCCAGTTACTGCTGAGCTCTATGAGGAGCTAGGGGAGAGCTGCTATAATGTCAAGAATCCAAGTAACATCCAGAGTTGAAGTAAATAGATCCATTTTTAGGAAGTAAAGCCACAGGTGGTGTCTGCAGCTTGCTGAGATCAAGAGTGCAGACAGAACAGTTTGGGCACTGGGCTGCCAAGCCACAGGTGTGCCTTCACTAGTTACAGGCAGTGGAAGCTGTGAGTGCAAAATACTGAGACAGAGAGTGCAACAGACCTCCAGTAACACTATAGACCTGCTTCACGCTGTTGGTGTTGGCTTGATTAGAAACATTCAAAGATTGCCAGTGACAGGTCACTGCATCTGAGGAGATCAATGCTTTAGCTTTGACTTCTTCGCTGAGATAATCCCCTGTAATAATAAAGCAATACAATTATGCAGAAGAACCAGACACCATCAGAGCCTTTTTAACCTGTTCATTTGCCTGCAGAGAGAATATTTTGGGGAAGCAGACATGGCTTATCCATTCCTGTTGGCTTAGGGACAGCCCACTGTAGCAGACATACAAGATGGGTATTAAATGTCCAATATTGTTTCTCCGTTCAGGCGTTAATTGCACCATACATAATTCTTGGGTTGGTGTCTTTCCTCTCATTCCTTTCAGACAGAAGATAATTTCTAGATACATATCTGACCAAAATTCTGAAATCCACAAAAATTAAGATTTGGAAACACACAATAGCTTCAGGATCTATTATTTCTCATTTTCTTCCCTTTTTTTTTTTTTTTTTTCCCTACTATATATTCATTCACACAGACACTATTAACAGGAGACTGTATATACTAAAATGCATAGTGACGGTCTGAAAATGACTGTTGGTAACCTAGAAAAAAAGAGATTTTTTTTTTTTTTAGTTCATCTTATAATTGCTAACATAAGTATTTTTGTATCTTTTAGAGCATATGAACCTTTAGATTTGTTGCTCCTTTTCCTATGAAGTGCGCACCTTTTCATATGTTTTATTTCGTTAGAGGTTTCTTTCTGTTTCTAAGACTGAAGTGTTCTCCCTTTCTAGACTTATTCATGTTTTGGCAGGTTATGAAATCTTTTATTTCCACTCGATTAGTCTATGGGGTTCTTTTCTTACAACACTGTGGTGGTTTGACCTTGGCTGAGAACCAGGTGCCCACCAAGCAACTCTATCACTCTCTATCACTCCCATCCTCAGCAGGAAAAGGCAGGGGAGAAAATAAAATTGAGAAAAACCTCATGTGCCAAGATAAAGGCAGTTTAACAAAGCAAAAGCAAAGGCTGCAAACAAAGGCAAAAAATATTTATTCTCTACTTCCCATCAACAGGTGTTGTCAAATCACTTCCTGTGAAGTAGGAACCACGTCATGGTCTTTGTTCTGATTTTGTTATGGGATTGTGAGGAATTTTTCAATTAACTCAAATGTTTGTCGTTTGGCACTGGGGATGGAGAGGGTTTGTTTTCCTAAAGAAATGCTTGTTCATGATAGCTGTGAATGGTAAGGGATTCTACATCTTGGCTCAGGAGTTGGAGTCAGGGAAAATATTATTTATTTATTTGTTTGGTTTTGATTCATAGAATAAATTGGCAACCAACTCCCCACATTGCTTTTGGTCACAGGCTTTTATGAATCTCATCTACTGCTTCCTTTTTCAGCTTTAGGCTGCATGACAAAGCTGTTATCCATTTGTGCAGTAGCTGTGGTTGCACCATCATCTTTAGTGAGGCTTTGTTCACACCAATAGTATTTTGTTACTGATGTGCAGTTCCTAGGAAGTAAGTGGGTTCAAATTCACAAGCTCAGACAGGGAAATCAACAGGGGGAAGATGAAAGGCACTTGCTATCATTCTAAGGGGTGCTCAGCAAAGTAATCTGAAGCTGGGTGTCTGTATGATGTTGATGGTTGTATTTACTATAGAGTACTCCAACATTTAGGACTTGTATGAGGCTGACAATCCCACCTGCCTGAGTAATCTCTGACTACTGTAATAGGATATATTTTGTTTGTGTTCTTACTATTTATCATCAAAACAGCATATATTCTTCTATATTATTCAAAAATCACAAAACAAGCGGTAATAAAATCATTAAGATGAGATTGTGGGTCATTTCCAGAAGTGAGGTACATTATACATGAAAACAGGAGCAAAATTCTAAATTGAGAGGTTCTGTAACCCATGCACCAAAAAGCAGAGGGTTCTAAGGCAGCAAGAGAAGCTGGAGAATATGTGTGATAGAGCAATGCACTCTGTACAAGTAATAATAGCTGCATGGTATTTCAACAAAGCATATGTCAACTTTTTCAAGATGTGTATCCTTTCCAAGGGACAACAATACAATTATGTCAAGCATTAATCTTGATGAACATTTTATTAAAAGCAAGCTACTGAAAAAAAATTATAATCAATTAAATCTTTTCCTTTTTCCAGAAGTAGTATTGAAAAGTTTCTTACTATAGGGCATTCTGAAGGTCATTTCCTGAAGGAAAACTAAAACCTGGCAGGAGCTGTGACTGTCATAAGTGCCTAATCATTTGGGATCAGACCAAATCACCCAGGTTTCTATTGAAAGCATCCTCTGTGGCTGCATGCAGGCCGGCACAGCCCTGGCTGCTTCCTACACTCTCCACTGCGGGTTCAGCATCTCCTACTTTCCATTAAAAGGCACTATTTTTAGGTAGGCAATCAAATGCTCTTTGCACTTGTTTTAAGGGAAGGTATTCAATAGCAATGCAGGTGATCTGAAAAGTGAGCTGAATACTTAATACACTCTGAGCCTTTCATCACTTCTACCAGCTAAAATACTACAGTTACAAGAAAAGACCGGTACCTCTTGTTTTTTCTCCCCTCTCTGCAGACAGACAAAAATTTAGAAAATAAACCACAAACCACTTAGGAAGGTGACAGTATGATTTATAAATTTAGGGGGCAAGGGAAAAGCATTCAGAAAAACAATATACAGCTTTTTCCAGTGGGTACACTGTTTAAAACATGTCTGTGCCATATGGAACATAGATGATTTATAACCAGGGGACTTCAAGCTTCCAAAATGTATAAAACTATTCCCAGAATATTTATTAAGAAGAATAATTTATATGCAGAAAAGCATATCCTATGCTAATTTCTCCTCTTAGAATGGATAAATAAAAGAAATAATCCCTAACTTACAGGGTCAACCATTTGTTTGCTTCTTTGTTCTTTGCAACACACTTTAACACATCAAATTATCCTTATTTATTTACTCCTTCTTTGTTTGGGTTTTTTTAAGGCAAGCCTGCAAGTCTGGAAGATGTCAAGAGGCATTAGCAGAGAACTGGAGGTCATGGGCTGCTGCTGGCTGCCGTGGCGTGAAGCTGACAGCCGGGTGCAGAGCTGGCTCGCCGACGGACGGGAGGCAGTGCGGTGTGAAGAGCCACTCCCTCAGCACCACTGGCCACATCTGCACTGCACACAAAGCAAGTGTGCTGCAAAGAGGCAGAATAACAAAAGCCAGAATACAGGAAACAGAAACAGCTGCCTGTGTGTTTTCCCAAGGTACACCGAGGTGCGGGTTTAGCCTTGGTGGGCAGCTCAGCCCCACGCTCACTCGGCTCGCTCACTTTGCCTGCTGATGTTGTATGGTGTGGGATATCCCTCTGGACAGTTGAGGTCAGCTGTCCTGGCTTTTTTCCCTCCCAAATCTTTCTGCAGCAGTGGGATGGGGTGTGAGAAGCAGAAAAGGGTTTGACTCTATGCAAACGCTGCTTTGTAGTAACAAAAAAAATCATGAGTTATGAACACTGTTTCTAGCACAAATGCAAACCATAAATCCATACCAGCTACTGCAAAGAAAATTATCTCAGCCAAACCCACTACTGAATGGTAGTCCCATAACATATACTCGCAGAAAAGAAAATATCTATTAAGGGCAGAATAACAGTAGTAGGAAAAACACAAAGCAAAGTTCCTTTACAGTTCTCTCTGCGTCAGTGAAAGTAAATCTTTCTGTTCTACCCATTACAGTTAACTGGATGGATTTTGTAGGATAGAACAAGTCAAGGGGAATCTGAAGCTGAGTCTGAAACTGAGATATGCTGGCCCTCACCCTGTTCCCTCTTGTATAGACACATAGACACACAATTTAAGCTTGGCCCCTGCAGATGTGTAAGGGAAGATCTGATCACTAGGGCAAACATTACAGACCAGAACTGCTCATCAAAAAAAGATGGCTTCTACCACCTTCCATAGTGGTAAACCGAACCAATTTCAGACACTACCAGTACTGTAGTTCTGAACAGTATTTCTGTTATATGTGGTGGAAGGTTATTGATGTGACAGCTATTAATTCTGTGCAACAATATGATTGTTACTGTGCCAGACATTTTGTACTTATTATGCTTGGAAATAATTATTTTATGAAACACTCCTTGAATGACTGTTAAAAGTAGGGGGGGAACTGAGGAGAGTGAGGGAAGTTTAGGTCTACAAAAAAAGAATTACATGAGCACTAGCAACTTTTTAAGTGTGTCTATTATTCTTGCATTTCAGAAATGTTTATTAGTGTCAGTGAGCCTTGTTCTTTCTGTGGCCTATCATCACAAATGGAACTGCAGTTTTGGCTTATTTCAAATACCTAAGAGCATCTAATTGCTATTATTAGGTTCAATTAAATAGTCAAACTAAATCCTTTTTTAATATAAATTAAGGACTTCATGTTTAGATTTTGAACTTCTATGTTGCTATTTGAAAAAAATCTGTAAAATAGCACTGTGGCAAGCACAGTTCACCAAGTACTTAGGACCACTGATTTCTCTACACAGTCCCAGAGTTACAGTGAATCTTCCTTAAATCCTCTTTCAACACCTTTTTGAATTTTCTTACAGAGGAGAAACCTGAGATAGATCAAGCCTTGATAACACAGCTTTAAGACTTTAATATTCTGTCTTACATTGCACTAACTACTTTGATTGCCTTTCCTGAATGATTGATGCACAGGATTTTATGTGCTGTTGAATGCCACCTGTTGTATAATCATTTTAATTATTGAGTTGCATCATTGTACCAGCACATAACACCTTCACCTTATTTTAAAATGACAGATCTATTTGTGATTCTGTATGATGGTCTTTCCTTGCCATTAGCATCTTAGTTGTCACAATATAAATCCAGAGGCCCTTATTTAGGAGCTAGAGCAGGTCTTCTCTTTTTCTTTATGTACTCTGTGAGGTGTGAAGCAGAAAATAGTCAGATCACTTCAGGGCAATTTTGGGGTTTAAGGTAACATCTAAAAGTGTGGCTGGACGAAATTAAGTGTCTTCAGGGGTTTTTTAATCACTGTTACTACTAAAATGTGGGGTGGCAGAGAGAACAGTTTTGTTTTCTTTTCTTTAAATGTGGGATCAAAGCAAACCATAAAGCTAGGGAAGTAATTTCGTACATTTCATTCAACAATATAAATTCAATTCTTAGATCACAACAAGCAGCTGTGAATTGAATCTACATGCTTATGGCTATGGCTGTGATAAAACCTTTGAAGAAAATCACTTCTGTAGGCACATCAGTTGAGAAACACAGAATATATATTCCACACTGCTAGTCTCAGTGATTTTTCTTTAACATGGTACTGTTTCATGTTTATCTACAAAAGCCTTTGTAAACACATTTTTTAAGATGCCACTTATGGTCAGTCTAATGACTTGGAGGTACAAAATAAGTATTGCTCAGGATAGGCAATTAAGCCATTATCAGTATATCACTGATATAAATACTACACTTTTTAGACAAATTAACAAGCCTCACAAATAATATTTAGAGAAAGATTATTTTTTCCAGTGTAGTATCTTGTAAATTCAGCTGTTCATCTGTTAAAGCAAATCCCTCTTCACAGTAACCTGAATATCATGGGCAGGTATATGTGATACAAAAAACTCATAAGAAACAGAAAAGTATTAAGCATATCCCTCAGTGGTATCTGCACATAATTTTAATGGAAGTTTTACAGGAATAAATGAATAAATAAATTAATGCTCCATTCTCTCAATTCTTACCGTGCCCTTGACTATTTAGGTTAGACCACAGTCTAACACAAGGAAAGAATGCTCCAGATTTCCACANCCATTCTCTCAATTCTTACCGTGCCCTTGACTATTTAGGTTAGACCACAGTCTAACACAAGGAAAGAATGCTCCAGATTTCCACATATATTGAAATGGAAAAGCTTCCTGGAAATTGAAATTAAAATCCTCAGCTCAGTTGTGTATTTTGTTGTTACGTATGACACCAGAAAAAGATGTAACTTCTTCATCTGCTCTTTTACTGTATCATGCATTCACAGCACTAGCCCTCATTTTATCTCTGAACTAAAATAATATATGCAGCTTTTATGTTGTGACATTAAAATAGGCTTTCCCATGACTGCTACTATTTTATAGCACAATTTTATTTCTAGATATAAAACCATGGAAGTGACCTAAATCTGTAACATAAATCTATTGAGTAAGGCACAGGGTAGCTAAGCGGAAACAAAAAGCATTTGAACAATAGAATGAAAAAGAGTATTAGCCTTACACCCTCATATTACTCAAGACCTAAACTCAAATCCAGGCTTGGATCATAAAAGAAAATTAGCTTGATCTTCTCATTTTGGCATCCATTTGTGGAAATCACAGTACTTCAATGGAGTTAACAGTCCCTGATCAAGAGAATCATGAAACTGAAAGTCCCTGAGTGTTCAAAGCAAGCAGATGGAAGTTGTTCTGGGATAAATTGCCTTCAGCTATTCCCTTCCCTGGGACCATATCTGACACAAGCCAGTGAAACTCATCTTTATTTTAGAGAGAGAGTAATAGACCAGATAAGTCTCGGGATGATAATTGGCATAAAAATTATTAGCAGAACAGACCTGGTATTGACCATGAAATGACAATAGTGCCTCAAGAATATTGAAGAACTGAACATGCCTATTCTTTAATACTAATTTCAGTTTAGGATTTTTAAGGACTGAAAATTCCAGATTCTTCTCATTTGGAAAATATCTTTAAACCTTATGGAATGATTCAAATTAAATGGATCAACTTTCATGATTTGTGAGTTTGAGAGGGGCAGGTTGACTCTGTATTATGGAGCTAAGTCCATTTAAATTTAGTAATAAAATTTTATTCTGTGTGGGCTTCCATGGGGAATCAAGAAAATAGACATTAGAATAAGAAAAGCCCCTACAAGAAGTGAAATGGAAACCAAAAGACCCCAGCCTCATTCAGTTCAGCAAATCATTTTTGCCTTCTGGGCCAGAGTGCATTGACCTCACTGAATCATTTTACTTGTATAACAAAAGGTAACAGAATGTGAATTTGGGAAAGGAAGAGGTGCATTATTCCATAAATAATGCTAGCTCCATTTTCCCATTACTATAACTGAATTTCCTCCTATCTTTTATTTATATACTCTAGTGTAAGATCCAATCCTGCATCACCATTTGCTGGGGCTCTTCCTTGAAAGGGTTTAGGGAAGCACCCATCCATTTACAAACAGCAAACTATGAAACCAGCTATTTACACCTCTTATTCATGCTAAATGGGGCTGTAAAGTTAATTTCTAGATCTCAGTATTTTGAAAATGCATCTACAAAAGCACTTAATACAAACAGTTTAATGTTATTTCAAAAGAATTTTTATGAAGTATGTTCCAAATAATAAAATGGTAGTACAATGCCTTAAATAAGACATTAGCAATAGACCTGAATCTGAAAATAACTTTGTGAGGATAAAGAGAACCTTTTTGAGGATAAGGAGAACAAAAATCATCCACAAACCAGTTTTTTAGACATTACATATAAAAAAAGATGAAACTGGAATACCATCAGTTTAAAAAAAAAAATACAATCCACTCTAACTTGAAAAGGTTTGTTGTTTCTGTTTTTTCCTTGTACTTTACAGGATGTATGGAGTAGAAAGATCATCATAGAATCGTGCAGTCTCAGAATCAGAGAATAGTTTGGGTGGGAAGAGACATTTAAAGGTCACCTAGTCCATCTATATAAGAAGACATATATTTGAGTAGATCAGGTTGATCAGAGCCCCATCCAACCTGACCTTGAAGGTTTTCAGGGATGGGACATTTACCACTTCTCTGGGCAACTTGTTCCTGTGTTCTATTCTCATCATAAAAAAAAAAAAAATGTTCCTTATATCTAATCCAAATTTATCCTCTTTTAGTTTAAAACCATTAGCCCTTGTCCTATCACAACAGGCCCTAATGAAAAGTCTGTCATAATGGTTCCCTTTAGGTCTTGAAAGATGCCTTTAAGTTCACCCCAAAACCTTCTCTTTTCATGCTGAACAAACCCAATTATCTCAGCCTTTCCTCATAAAAGAGGTGCTCCATGCCTCTGGTCATCTTGGTGCCCCTCCTCTGAACTCACTCCAACAGGTCCATGTCTTTTCTGTGCTGGTGATCCCAGAGCTCGATGTAATGTTCCAGTCGCACAAGAACAGAGTAGAGGGGCAGAATCCCCTCCCCTGAGCTATTGTCCACACTGCTTTGGATGCAGCCCAGTTTGGATTTCTGGACTGTGGGTGCACTTTGTGGCTTCTGTCCAGCCTCCCACCCACCAGCATCCCCAGTCACTCTCTGCAAGGCTGACCTAAATCTGTTCATCCCCATCCTGTACTGATACCAGGGGTTGACCCAAACCTGGTGCAGTACCTTGTGCTTGTCCTTGTCGAACTTCATGAGGTTCACATGACACCTCTTCTCCAGCTTGTCCAGGTCCCTCTGGATTGCAGCTCATCACTCAGGTGTGTCAACAGCACCACCCATCTTCTTGTCATCTGCAAACTTAATGAGGGGGCACTTGATCCCACTCTCTATGTCACTGATGAAGATATTAAATACACCAGTATTGGCCCCTTAGAGACATCACTTGTCACTGATTGCTGCCTGGACATTGAGCCATTGGCCACTGCTCTTTGGGTGCATTTGCAGCATCTGAATTACTTCTCAGAGTTTAACCAGAAATTAGATGGTAAAAGTTCTGGAAGTGTTTTGTGTGTTTGGGAAGGTGTTGTTGAAGATTTGGCTAGAAATAAACACTCATTGTCCATTGTCTCTATAAGTGCTACTAACATTATTTTGTTTACCACTGACAACTCCAAGGTGATGGGCACTTTCAATAACTCTATAGGCTATATATCATTATTTTTAAAGAATTCAGGTTCTGTCAACCCTTTACAGCTGCTTCCTTTTCTCCCAAGACAGTCTATATCAAGAGCTGAGTAAAATTTCCAAAAATTTTTTGTATTTTAAAGGAAAAACAGTCCAAAACTGAGTATTTAATATTTTCCTTTGCAAATAAAAATAAAAAAGCTGACTCCACACAAGGAAATACTATCATGAATTGTGATCTCTGCTCAATGTCTGCCATTAACTTCTAGCAAATAGATTTTTTTTATAACAGCAGCTCTTACTTGTACAGGAAGTAAGAAGAAAAAGCATAGCATTTTTTACTGTGATCAGCTGTTTCATTTTTACTGTTTCATTTGACATGCATAAATGGGTATTTCCTGAGCTGAGTAACTCCTGCAGGTGTTGTTGAGCTAGCAGGAAAAATACAGATTTAAAACAGACATATCACAGGGAAGAAAGCAACCATGCATCAACTGGTCCATGGAAGTTATCCCTGTTTGTGCTCCTATCCCACAGCAAAGGTTAGGTAATTGGGATTCTAAGTTATTAGCAGTCAGTAGGATGCTGTGTGCAGACAGTTCACACAGATCAGCAAATGCATGGTAACTTGTACTTTACCATTAAATCAGGGGCCTGTTTCAGTCCTATATGTGGTAGTGCACCAAGGCTTTGTATAGGGTAGTACTTTAATATATAAAATTTTGTCTGTGTTTACGTAGTAGGCCTAGGCTAAAATGGACTTCCTAAATTAAATGTCATTTGGTGCAACATAAATTGTAAATACTAGAAGTAACTTTGAGCACAGAATTACAGTATTTCACTTATGGAGGCAGAGCTTTCCTGATTTCATCACAGTCCAACAGGATTTCATTAGAGTTAGTTCATTAGATTATGCTGGATATACACTGATTTTGAACAACCCATTTTTATAT
>VYZP01049284.1:0-10662 GCA_013400635.1 Hypocryptadius cinnamomeus | reverse complement strand
AGAGAAAAGCAGGAAGTACAAGGTGTTGGCCAGCTCTTCCTCTTTCCATCTCCTCGAGACCTTTTCTCTCCTATGCTGATTTTCTGTGTCCCAGATTCAAACAGCTTACCTGGTTGCTAGTCCAAGTTTTGTAATTCAGGCCTGGAAAGACTCGTGCTTGTGCTCTGACGCAGAGGAACACTTCAGTGCAGACCTCCCTGCCAGCAGGTGTTTAATGGCAACCAAGAGGCTCTGAAAACAGTCAGCCACTTCAGTTCTGGAGTGGTTTTAAGCAGGAACAGTCACAGTGCAGGAGTTCAGGTGCAGCAGCTCGGGGTCACGGTGTTGTATCAACAGCTGAGTAAGATGCCTTTGTTTGGTGCCAGTATTTTTAATGAGTCACTTGGTCTTTCCCTCCAGCTTTGATCATGGAATCACTGAACTTTTTGGGTTGGAAAAGACCTTAAAGGTCATCTAATTCCACTGCATTCCATGGAAAAGTATTACTGTGCTGGGAAGGCCCCGACGAAGGAGGAATGATGAGGAGGACTCCATTGATATCAGAAGGCTAATTAATTACTTTATTATACTATACCATATACATTACATCTAAACTGAATCTGCCTTGCACTCACTGTGCACACAACTGCCCAGAACAGCACTCATCCCGTGACTCCCCGCTGACTGTCCACAGACAGTCCCGACACACACACAGCTCCTGGCCCTGACAGGCCAAGGGAACAAAACATCCTCACTCTGGGTAAACAATCTCCGTACTGCATTCTAATTTGGCACAAACACAGGCGCAGCAAATGACATAAGAATTGTGCTTTCCTTTCTCTGAGGTTCAGAGAATGTGAATCTCAGAAATCCTTGGGAACAGTTGTGCCTTGCTTTTCTCTGTGAAGAGAAATGGGACAACAGGAAGGGACACCTTCCACGATCCCAGGCTGCTCCAACCTGACCTGGGACACTTCCAAGGATGGGGCACCCACAGCTGCTCTGGGCACCCTGTGCTGACTTTTCACTACAAAACACATTAGGGGGGTGTTTTAAGGTCCAAATAACTTTAATTTAAAGGGTGTAAAACTCACTAACGTCAATTTAAAAGGTGTAAAATTCACTAAGAAGCAAGGACTTAGCGTACATTTTGTTTAGGTGTTGCATAAAGTCACTCAAAGAATAACAGGACAAAGGAAAAAAATTCTTAAGCTGACTTCTGTTGAAAAAAATTTTTAAAAAAACTGAAAAGAAAACTACAGTAACTATTCAGAAGAAAACACAACAGACCTGACTCATTCCATAAGTCTCTTATATTAAATTCCATGAAGATTAGACAAAGTAACTTCCTTCTTGTAAAAGATAAAGAAAGTAGAAAATAACTTTACTAATTATCTGCCCCATGAGGTACATGCCATGTACAATTCCAAATATTTTTTTTTTTAATTTCCAGTCGGAGATTTGCTATCATGAAGGAAGGATGTGATTTATGGAAGCAAGATTCATTGGGATGTTACTGTCAGCAGCAGCACTGCCAGCTGAAGGCTGAGCCTATGGGAATAAATCACAGACTCCATTTTCTTCATGGTGGAAAAAGCCATTCTTTATTCACAGAACTCCTTTTTATCCAGTTTTACAGACCTCGTGGGTGACTCCCATTGGTCAGCAGCTTTCTTGCCAATTACTTTATTGGTCAGTAACAAGTTGTTATTCTGTATTAATTGGTCACTCAAACCCTCCGTGTGTACGTGCAGGAAAAGTTGTTTGGGAGGGATAGTTTCATTTTTTTATCTAACAGTGGACAAACAGTTTATACAGGTGCCAGTTGGTTTTTTTTTTACCCAGGAATAGATTGTTATGCTAATGAACTGCTCACACCAGGATTGCTTTCACATAGGAACTTGCACAGTGCTAGCTTGACTTAGAAGAAATTACTTCTATGATTTTATATGGCTTTTCTTTATAATTTTTCTACCTTACTGCAACATGAGCCTTTTAAAATTGAAGTAAAGCTGGTTTAAACACTGCAGGGGAAAACAAAACCTGCTGGTCTTGAGTCAAAACCAGGAGTACCCAGCAGGTAAAAGGACAAGGCCTGTCCCATGCCCAATCCCATCCCACCAGGAGATCCCCTGGTCTGACATGAGATGTCTCAGCTTTTCTGGACATGCTGTATCAAAAGAAATCACATTAAAATCTCCCCAGTCCAACCTCCTGAGGTGCAACAAGCACAGACTAATTAATTATTCAGCAATGTGAAGGAGAGAATCACTCCTCTGGGTTGTTTTGAGTTAATCACCTTTCAGTCAGGGTGAGCCATCACCGCTTGGCTTTCCTCACCGTGTTCCCCAAACAGAAATGACTCACGGCGCTCACTCGGGGTGACAGCGCTGATTTTGTTCAGTTTTGCAAGTTTTCTCTCTTGCTGCTACCAGAGCCATCCAAAAAAAACAAAGGAAAATGCATAAATCCAGGGATCTGTAAGCAAACCACCCAGAGAGGAAGCTCGTGGATAAAAGAGAAAACAATGAAACTCAGAGTGAAAAGCAGCCCAGTCACAGAGTCCCCTGCATAACTGGGAGATAACTCAGCTAATCTGCTTTCATACATCTCAAAGGGTTCCTAGAAACTGTCTATTTTTACCATTCTTCCAAATCCTATCAATATGAGGTAAAATGAGTGCGTTGAACAGCAGTCACTACAACACGTAATCCAGGGAAAAAAATCCACTCCCATCCCTTAGCAGGAATCCCAGCTCCTAACAGGAAATTTTCCCTTGATGATTTTTCCAAGTTTATAGGCTGCAGTTGGTTTACATTCCAAGGTTATAAAATAGTCTGAGCCTACTCAGAGCAAATAACCTGATTTTTCCCTGTTTAATGGGGACCTGTATTACTGAATACGTAAACGCTTATCATTCCTGATTTATTTTTTTTGCAGGAAGATCAGAGTCCAGAGGGGAAAAAAGAGATTTGTTTCTCCACTCTTCACTAGCAATTGACCACTAGAGAATGAAAATGAAGTTTATGCTGAAAACAAAAGGAAGTATCACAGAAAAGAAACTGAACCCAAAAGTTTTGTTTGTGTTTCCCAAAGCTTTCAGGGCTCACCCCACGAGGAAAACCAATGTCTCAAAAGTGCAAGCCACAGATTTTTCCACCAAGACATGATATTTTCTCACTTTTTCTGGAAAGTACCCGTTTCACTGGAGCTGGTATCAACAGGGGTTGCTAAGAGCATCACTGGGATTTCTGATCAAAACCACAGAAAAACCAAGGCATTAACATAACATATCCAGGGGATCTGGCTCTTCCCAGAGCCAGGAGGGGCTGCAGAGCTTTACACCAGGCCCAGCCCTGCTCAAATTCCTGATGATCAACACAGGCATATGACTGGGGTTAAGAACATCCTGGTGGGGTGTCCCTCTCCTTGACTGCAGCTTCCTTACTAATAACAGATTTTTAAAAGTCCCAAAAATGCTAAGGAAGAACCTCAGTGCTGAAAACTGAATCTGGGAGCTGCTGCTGGGGATGGTCCAGTAAAACTCCTCTGCTGGAAGGGTTGGTGGTCCAAAAATGCCTGATTTCCCCTGGGGAACCAGAATGCCTTATCTCTGTGTTGGAGGTCTAATAAATAAGTGTCAGTTATTTGTTTTGGGGGTTTGAGAGAAAAGTTCAGAACTTACAGTCCATAGTTGTTGGAGCCTTCTGGAAATGTCCCTCACTCCCCAGAGGAGGTTATGACATCCTTCCATGTTGTTCCAAACACACCCTTGGAGCAGCACCTGGAACAGCACTGGGAGGCCNGGTCTTTTCTTTGGTATATTTCCTCTCACCACAGAGAAAAGCAGGAAGTACAAGGTGTTGGCCTGCTCTTCCTCTTTCCATTTCCTCGAGTCCTTCTCTCTCCTACGCTGACTTTCTGTGTTCCAGCTGCACTCTGTGACCTTCCCCCCGGCACCTTGGTGAGGGTCACATCACTGGGAGGTGTCCTGCTCACTCAGTCAGACACAAACTCTAGAGTGGAAGGGCACTGGGACACCACTGCCTGCTTCCTCTTCTCACAAGAAACTCTGTGGGAGTTGGAGAAAGAAGAAGACTGTTTTGCAAGTGGCAGAGAATGATCTGTCATCTTGCCAGAGCTCGGAGTGGATTTTGCCTGGGGTTTTCCAAGGAGTCTGAAAGAGTGAACATACAGCTTGCTTAGAAACCCACTGAGATTTGGAGAGCAGATACTTGAAATGACAGCATTTCTGATCATTCCCAGCTCTGCCACAGCTCAGCATGGCTGTGCCCACAGCAGCCTGAGGACAGAGTTTGTCTCAGGTGTTGGCATGGGGCAGTCCCAGTGTGGGATGCTGGTGGGTTGGCTGTGACAAACCCCACACCATCCAGGAATGATCCTGGGAGCAGTGGTGCTGCTCCAGGGCAGACAGAGAGGCTGGCCTGGCTCACCTGCAGGCAGCTGTTCTCCTGGCCCCCCCTGAGGGTCACTTTTCCCTCACACCCCTTATCAACCTCCCACTGTGTCCTGCTGCCTGCTCCTGCTGTGCCAGTCCCTGCACTGACAGCATGGGACAGCAAAGGGACAGAAAAGCTGGGCTCAGGATCCTTTGCAAGCTCTGGCAAGTCAAGGACAATGAGATGTCTTCATTTCAAGCCCTGCTGGAGGTGTATCCCTGCTCTCACCACCCTCCAAAAGCACTTGCACAAAATGATACAAGAAAATATCTGCCCATATTGTGTCTGAGGTTTGCTCCCTGATCCACAATAAAACACACCTGAAACACACTAAACAGTACAGACAGAAGCTTTCACAGATGAGTTTTCACTATTGCATATGGATGAATTATCCCTATGGGATACAGCCCCTGGGACAAAGGGGTCCAAGGCAGCTCCCCCAGTGCTCCTGATCAGCATCAAATGCCATGGAAGCACAGACTCAAAATAGTTTGGAGGCATTTCAACTGTACATCACATATTGGATTATGTACTTCAAGCACAGAGGTGCCTTCCAAAGAAAAAGTTTAGTTCTGCTACTCTCTTCAGTTCTCTGAAATTTCAGTGCATTCCTCTGTTCAAAATGTTGCTGTTTAATCATGATTTCTGATGTTCAGGATATTTCAGTTTACTTGAAATAATTTGTTCTTAACATGTGGGGTATTAGAGTTTAGGACTCATATTGAGATAGAAGGAATGGTCAAAAAAAATGTAAGCTCATGGTGGAAAATAATTGTCTGTCTCATATAATGGGAAATCAAATACTTTTATAATTATTTTCTAGAAAATATTAAGAAAAATTAATTACAGGTCATAAGCAATCACAGACTCTCCTCAACTTCCCTTGGAAGTGCTGGATGCTGGATTTCACCTTGGAGATTATATTTAGGCATTTATTAATATGCATTGCTCTCATTACTTTCATTTTTAGGATGAAAATGGACAAGTTCCCCTCCTTTCACTGCTCCCAGATATCAAGCAGAGTTTCCCAGAAGAACCATTCTGAGTTCCACACTCCCTCAGCCTCCCTGAGCTGTGCCCTGGCATGGAGCAGCCACATTCCCTGTGAAGCCATTCCAACCCAGCCCGCATCCAGGCTGGCAGAGCAGCATTCCTAGCCTATCCTGGGATGAGGCACAAACTCAGCACATTTTGTCTGGGACAAAATTCATGAAGTCATTCAGACTGATTTTCATAAAGCCAGGCCTGGGCAGCCCATGGCCATGGTGAGCCAGGGAAAACCCCTGGAACTGCACTTTTCCCTTCCTTCTTTCCCTGTGAATTCTCTTTCCCAGAGAATTTTTTTGGGGAACCTCTGGCACTTCTCCTGCTGTTGTGACTCAAGGAAAGAGTTTTTAGCGCTCTGCCCCTTTCCCAGCCACCAGGAGCAGAGTGACAAATAAAGGTGCAAGGTTAAGAGGCAAATCTTCATCTAACCAAAGACATCCTGCAGATTTCTGAATAAATCAACAAAACCCCCACACTCTGATTCATCCAGCAACTCATTTTGGTGGGGAATGGGAGGAAATCACTCAAGGCAGAGCAAAGAGCAGTGATTTTATAGATCTTTTGTCAAGCATTGAGGCAGTCAGCACCCATCACATTTCAACAGCAAGGCTTTGGTGGCAAGTTGCTCAGCATGCAGGAGAGGCCACTGTGAATCTGAGCAGAATCTGGGATCATCTCAGCCATGGAAAGAGGCCCACACACAAGTCCTGTGCAAGTGGAAGATGTGGTAGATCACAGGCAATGCAAACATTTGATCTTACCAGGTACTCTCCTGCTAGAAGCAAAAGTGACCTGAGATTGAGTGCTGTAGACAGGAGCCAGCAAGTGCTGTTCAGGCTGATAATTAGTTGATTAATTGTGTTCACTGCTAGACCTTATCCTGGGACAGCAGAGGCAGTGATCCCATCTTTGCCACTTTCTCCTGAAACTGTGCAAGGAGCTCAATTAAGGAGCGGGGAGGAGAGTGAGAAGCGCCAGGGCGAAAACCACAAGCCCAGGAGCTAAACCAATTTGCCTCCTGTTTTCCATGCTCCCCTTTCACGCCTGGCCTCTCTGAGGATCAAACAAAACAAGTTACATAAGCTGCTGAGGGCACGGTGACGTCCTCGCGGGCTGCTCCCGCTCATCCCCAGCTCACATGTGTTCAGACATGCCCGTGAGCTACAGCATCCAGCTTCTGCTCCTTCCACCGCAGCCACAGTGCCCTGAAACTGCCTCTCCCCTACTTAAAGAGCCTTAAATATTAAATGGACATCCATTTCACTTTAATCAAAGACACAATAACCAGCTGCCCATCGGTCACTGTTTTACGTTGTTATTTTCATTAACGTCAGTGCAAGACCTCAAGATCTTATTACATTTCCCATCCTGATTTCTTCCCTTCATGCCTAACTCTGCACTGTGCATGTTAAGGAGCCCTGCACATGTTTTCTGCTGCTCTTGGTCTTCTTCTGAAGCACACAGATTAGGGGTTCTTTAATCAGGAAGATGACATGTGACCAGGCCCTAACAGACATTGCAAAATCAGTGGGATCTTGCTAGGGAGCTGAATGGCTCCAGGACTTGGGCCAATGCAGTAAACAATTAGCCTGCTCTTGGCAGGAAGGGAAGACCGGTTTTTGGGAGAAAAACTTTTAAAAAAGAAAACCTGAACAGAGTTAAATAAATTACTCATCACAGGCCTTGGCTACAGCTTGGAATATTCTCCCATTGCGGAAAAGGAGAGAGGGAAAAACAAAAGGATATTTCAGCTCTGGAGACTTGGTTTTTCTGCTTGGTGTGAGCAGAAAAAACAAAAGGTGTGTGAGGGAAAAACAAAAGGTATTTCAGCTCTGGAGACTTGTTTTTTCTGCCCCAGTGCCTTACTGAGCATCCAAAAACTGGTCAGCCTTTTCCACGCCTTCCTTTGCTGTTGACTTGTGGGCAACCACAGACCTGGAAGTGCTGTGGGAAGGACTGGGCTTCCCCTGCCCCAGAAAATATCCCTCTCCTACAGCTCCTCTGTGCTCTCAATAACAAACCATTCCCACACACTTCCTGGGATTCCTCCAGGTCCTCCCTCTCCTTCCTGGGCTGCCAGCCATCTGTAGCACCTGGGCTCCCATGGCAGGAAGTCCACTGGCCACCACAGAGCCAGGTGAAGCCTCCTGCGCTCCTGGACCTGCACATCCCCAGGGAAGGCTGAGTGTGTTCTACATCTGCTCAGGATCCACGAGGTGAACGTGTCCCCTGACCCAGAAGAGGCCAAAAGGAGGGTGAGGTCCCCCCTGCCGTGCCAGCAGCTCTGCCCCACACACACCCCCAAAGGCACAGAAACCTCAGCTGGGCCCTGGCTGTGTCCTGGGCATGTTCCCTGCCAGGCAAGGTCTGCCAGGCAGCTGTACAGGCAGGGCTCCACAAACCCCTGGCCCTGCTGACTCACAGCAGTTGCTTTAGTCTTCCTTCTGCTTTTTCCACTTCTGCTCGTGGTCATCATGGTCATCATCTCACAATTAGGAAAATAAAACAATGACGTAGATAGAAATCTGCAGTGCTGCCTGCTCTGCTGGCCAGTATTGCCTCATCCTAATCCCCGTCCCCTCTCAAGGGCACATGGCCATCTCTCCCCTTGCAGGGAGTAATTGTTACCTCCAAAGGCATCCAAACATTTCCCCAGGACAACTCAGAAAAAGCGACTTCTCTGCTATGTGAACTTTTGTGCAGAAATAACTGAACCCATCCCAAACCAGTTATGTGTTGGAAAAGTGTCTTGCCAGTCACTCCCCCAGTTAAGCAAAGCTGGAGGAAGTTAGCTCAGGAAATAGCAGGAATTTGGCTGCATAATCAATGATTGTTTCACTTTGCACAATATCTGAGACATGAGGAACTTGACACTACAAGGCTGCTATTTAAATGATTATTAATAACATCATCAGCTTTAATTAATCAAAATCCTTGGCTGAAAGAGTTACATGTGGATATAAATGTGTATTTTGGCTGGATCAGATTTTGGGGATCCGTAGCCTGGCCTCCTGCTCAAAGTAAGACTGGCACTGGCACAAGATCGGTTTGGTCATGACTTTCTCAGGCCAAGCCTTGACATCTCACCAGGGAAGGGTTTCAGACACTTCTCTTAGGGCCTGTTCCTGAGCTCTATCACCCCCTGAGTGAAAAAGGTTATCCCAGCTTCCATCATCCATCTCCTAAAAGGCAGATGTGGCACCCTGGGTGCATTATCTGGCACTGCCAGGACTTTTTGGCTCCCTTTTGCCAAAAAAAACCAGCCCAGCTCCTTCAACATCTCCCAGATTCTGCTGGGCAGGACCCTGAGCATCTCTGGGAAGTGGAGAGGCACGTGCTGATCTCTGCTCCCTGGGATGGAACACGTGGGAATGGTCCAAAGCTGCATCAGGGCAGGTTTAGACTCCACACTGGGAATCATTTCTGCACAGAGAGTGTGGTCAAAGGCTGGAGCAGAATTCCTGGAGAGGAATGGCCTGGCCATGTTTAAGAGGCTTTTGGACAATGCCCTTCAGCATCTGCTTTAACATTGGGTCAGCCCTGCAGGGGTCTGGCAGTTGCACGAGATGATCCTTGTAGGTCTTTTCCAATTGAGATTATTCTATTCTATTCTATTCTATTCTATTCTATTCTATTCTATTCTATTCTATTCTATTCTATCCTATCCCATCCCATGCCATCCCATCCCACCTCAGTCTCCTGATCCAGAAATTGACATTACATTCCCAACACAGTCTCACTCTCACCAAGTGGACAGCCCCTTGGTTTTCTGGCCTCTCTTCACCTGACTTTTAACAAGATAAAAAGAAAACCTGGTTTTGCCATCATTTTGGTGCAATGAGGCCTGCCCCAAATCTTTACCAAAAGCTGTAGAACTCCTTCCACTGATTTCACTGGATTGGGAAGAAGCAGTCCCAATTTTCCCAGCACTGCCACAAACCCAACATCACTGCCAGCTGCACACAGAGCACACAGAGTTGCAATTCCTCCTCCCAGGATTTTGGTGTTTTCCCCTCCGTGGGCCAAAATGAGCAGTGTCACCCCACCACAATTCTGGTGACTCTCACTGCATTCCTTTCGAGCACAAGCACTTGGAGGGGAAAAAAAAAAAAGTTTGTTTTCAATCCCTTTTTCCCCTGGCAGGTCCGGGTTTCCCTGGAGCTGTCCCGCCCACGCTATTCCTCCCTGCCTCCTTCCTCAAGGAGCTGCAGAGCAGTTTCTCTGCGTGGGGGTGGCCTTCTCAGCCACCCCAGTCACAGTGCAGGAGAGGAAACACTTGGCAGAGGGTGTGTTGAGGCAAGCAATGGGATTTTCAGGCCCTGTGGTCACATGCGTGGGATTCCAGGACTTTATTTTTTTTTTTCCATCAGCATCTTTATGTAAATCATGTCCAGAGATAGAAGCAGGTATTTTTCACTGGAAATGTGAATAATAGTGTGAGAATATCAAGCTTTGCACTATTTCTGGAACTTTTCTCTCATCCTTGGGAATTTTTCAGTCATGGGTGAGGAGCTTCCTGAATTAAACAGGGCTGCTCTGCTTGACCAGCAAAGTGAGAAAAGTGAACCTCATCTTTCAACCAAAACAAAAATTGAAATTTTCCTTAAACATTTTCCACCTTACTCCTCTGATCTGTGTTAATCATGGACCACATCCTCAGCAGGGGCCACATGGACTCCTTGCAGGCTGTGCTTGTCAGCTTTGCACCCAGAACATTCCCCCCAGGAAATGTGCAATGGGTGGCTGTCACAAAGTGTCTTTCCTGTAAAGTGTTCAAAGTGACCACAGGAAGGTTTCTGATGCACAAAAGCTTCTGATTCATGATTGCACACCTCTCATATGTGCAGGATGGTGGGAAAAGAGAGTTGGTAGGAACTCATGTAGAGGAGATGTGATGCTGCCATGAAGCACCACAAAAAAGCCTCAAATGGCCTCCAAGCTGGAGTGGCCAGATTTGTTGGGATTTGTTGCAACACAAGATTGTGACTAAGAGATATTGAAAATCCTGGGCTTCCTTAGGAGCTGCCAGCTGGGAAAGAAGGGAGACAACCCCCACAGAAGCAGAAAACGACAGTTTGTTCTGTTAGTCACAGAGTCAGAGAATGGCTTGGATTGGAAGGGGTCTTAAAGATTGTCAAGTTCCACTCCCAGAGTGCTCCAAGCCCTGTCCAGCCTG
>VYZP01049280.1:0-10781 GCA_013400635.1 Hypocryptadius cinnamomeus | reverse complement strand
ACTTAATGAGTGTCCTGAGCAGAGCAAAGTCTGGCTCTGAAAGACCAAGGCAGAGGTTTTGTTGACCCTCTTCCTTACTTCACCAACAATTGAAAACTCATTTCATGCTCACTATACCCCAAATGGTCTTTGAACACCACAGCTCCCCACCAGCCATTCTCTGTTCACAAACAGATCTAGCAGAACACTTCCCCCAGTATGCTCATTTACCATCTGTGTCAGAAAGTTTTCTTCCACACGTTCCAGGGGCCTCCTAGTCTGCCTGCTCTCTGCTGTGCTGAGCTTGCAGCAGACATCTGGGAAGGTAAAATCTCCTGCAAGACCGAGGGCTGGTGATTATGAAGCATCAGATTTATCCAGCCACTGATAGAATACTTTACATGGCTGGGTGGTCTCCCACCAGGAAGTGAGCCTTGTTTCCCTGATTTTTACCCTGATCCTTACCCATAGGCATTCAATCTTATTTTCACTGTTCTTGAGCTCTATACAGCCGAAAACCCTGTATGTTTGTAATCATATGTACCGGAAAGGAAGGGTTGGTGAAAATTTTCCCCTGATATCCTGACACAACATAAGTGCTTTTTTAGAATAACATTCAGCTTGGCTCCCATCCCAAGTGGGAGTTCATCTGTTTCCTTCCAGTGTCTTTGGTTATGATATCCTGAGGCTGAACAGCAACAACACTATGCCAGGCAGAATCTGAACAGCTGATACTGGAGTGTGTCATTGCTTTTGAGGAATTTACTGGTCTTCAATTTTATCCTGTAAACTATGCTTAGTGAGTAAAGGAAGGCTTGCTGCAGCACGTGCTATTCTTTTTCATTATCTTATTATTATGAAAGTACTATTTTGGAAATTATTTCCCCATGTTCTTTAATAGAAAGTCATATTAATAGTTCTGAGAATAGCAATGGCCTCTTTAATCTCTTTAAAAAGTACTTTTAATCACAATTCCATGTCATAATAACTGTATGTAATAATTGCACATTACACATGTAACTGATACCAGAAACCTCAAGTCCAACCCTCTTTTCTCCTGCCTAATAAAGTTTATTGCAATGCCCATCTTACTGCTTTGTGCACAAGTTTTTTGAGTTATTACTTATTTTAGTAGCATCACACACTTTCCTAGGCTCTCCTGCCACCCAGTACCCAAGACCAGGCTGCAGTTCTGAATCTTGAACTGGTACTGCCAAACAAAGAGATGCAGCTCCAGACTCAGCTTCAGGATGGTGAAATCCAATTTATTCCCACTGGCATTGACCTGAACCCCTTGTAAGTACTTTCTGAGGACAGCTTGGCAGTGTTAATAATACTTTAAAATTGTTAAAAACAGTATACCCAAGCATAAGATATTCACCAACTCTCATCAAAGCAATTTTGCTTTTTCTACGTGATTGTCCAGCAGACCATGGGAACCTGCTGCACAGACTATTTATTTTAGTCTCAAGCTAGACCCTCAAGCTATGATCAAGCTCATTCAAGCAGCAGTCACAATAAATACAGTTTTATTGTTTTCAGCAATAACATGGACTCTATTTAAGGGTGAATTTTTTGAGCTGTGTCAGCAAATGCAGCTCAGTAAGGAAGGATATTTTTGGCTATAAAACACCCTGATCTAGATAGCTGACTGTAGCTGAGGAGAATGAAAGCTGTAGCTGAGAATGTAGCTGCCAGATGAAAGCCCTTTGCCTGCATCTTGCTAAAATTGCAGCACAAGTTGCAACATCCACAATGACTTGGTGTTCAAAGAAGCATAAAACAGAAGTAGACACAACTACTTAATTTATCTTAGTGAAGAGAAAAGGAAAAAAAGAAAAAGGGAAAACAAGTAGGAAAAGAAAAAAGAGGCTCTTGGGAGAAAAAAGTGAGCCTACCCATGGAAAAAATCCAAAAGCAGCCACAGGAACAGAAGTTACAAATAAATACATACAACTGTAAATAAATGAATACAGCTGTTACAGTGCTGGGTCTGATGGAGCTCCCTGTGGGGTTGTGACAGTGCTGTACACTGTTGAAGGTGCTGTGTGTAGGGAAACACTCCACCCATTGCCCGAGGAGCGAATTCAGCCATGCTGTGCCTTCCTCCTCCTTCCTCACTCTGTGTGAGTGACACACAGCACGCCACTGCCCTGGTGGGCAGCAGGTGGCTGCCAGCAGAACTGTGGAAGGAAGCCAATGACCACGTGTGCTCACACAGGTCACCCATCTTCCCCCATATCAAATCATCAAATCAAATCAAGTCAAATCAAATCAAATCAAATCAGGAGCAGCATTCTATAGTTACTTCTCTAGATGGCCTGGCACAGGATGAGAAGGGAGAAGGGTTGTTGTGCTCTGCGCAGACATGCATTGGTCACAGTGTGATTCTGCAGAAGCACCTAAGCTATTTTCCCAATTTTCCTGCCTTTTCTAGGAAGCAATAAAAGTTAAGATGCTACGATGGCATCCTGGGAGCTTCTTGAGAGAACATAAATGCAATGCCATGATTGGATGCACTTTAAACTCACATCACAGACTGACAGTCAAGCATGCCAACAAAGGGCTAAATGCAATGATTCTCTCATGTGTCACTATTTTCTTACAAAAGCTTTCTCACAGAGCAATAGAAGTTCAGATAAATTTTAAAAATCAGCATAAATATATATGAAGCAACCAAATTGACTACTTTCCATTTGAATGGCCAAAAAATTCTTAATGTGTATGCACTATTGGACCTCCAGGTCTGTGGAAAAGATCAGACTCCAGGGGTTAAACACAGTTGCCAGGAACAAGCACTGCAGTGCCACTACAGAGGTTGTATTCAGACACATTTGCAAGGCTGCCACGTATGGTGCAGGACTTCTAGGAGAGCTGCGTTGCTCTGAAGAGGCTGTTGGAGGACAGACATAATTTAGAGCTTCTGAAATGACTATAGACACCTATGTTAAAAGAGTTAAGATCCCTCCTTAGAGTACTTTGTCAAACAAGTGCAGGGATAAATATATCATTTGGAACAAAGAGAAAACCTTGCATTGTTTGTTATTCCAGTCATTTAAAGATTTAAAGCTTACACAGATGTCTGTCTGTCTATCTATCTATCCATCTATCTATCTATCTATCCATCATCATCTATCAAAATGTTTCTACACATACATATACATATGCATTTACATACATTGTAACTGAAATACATGCACTGTGTCTGAAAATAATTAGGGAATTTTCTGCCATGGTGATTGCTGCAGAATGGCTTTATTGGTCATTGATCCTTACCATTAGCCGAGTGACTTTATTTGTTTTAAGTAAAAATCTTTGCAGGTCTCCAACCCTGAATGTAAAGCTCGAAGGAGATTCCTCCTCTTTTTTAGAGTGTAAAAGAAAGAGGTAAAGCAATTTAATGAGTCCCAGAAGCCAGAGAAAACCTTGAAAGATTTTTGATTCCCTTCTCTACCTTCATGGAAAAACAGCACAACTAGAAATAGGGATAGAACAACAGGTTCATAAGAAATACAGTGTGCTAGAATACTAGTTTTACCATACATACAGAGTATGTATGTATTTTTTATTACTATCATGTGATTAGCAAAGAAAACTAAAGGCACTTTTACTGTTTTAATTATTTCAGGTAGTTTTTTCTTACAAAGGAGGTCTTTAAAGTGGTCTGATCCTGCTGATCCTGTTTACTGAGTCTGTTTATTTGCACCTGTGCTTTGTGGCACGTACTGGTACCTGTAAGTACAGTAGGCACATCTCTTACACGAAAAAAATGTGGACATTGACAACATGTAACTGTACTCACTGTTTTCTTCTCTATCTCCAAAACTACAGTTACAAATAGAAAGACGTTATTTAAATAGCAATCTCATCTGCCACTAGGTCCAGAGACCACTGAGACTTGGTAGGCTAATCAGGCAAATTAACAATACAAACCAAAACGTTATGAGTAGGAAAATCTTGGCTTTCAGAGAAATTACTTTGTACTGAAGACAATGAAACCCCATTGATTCCAGCTGAAATTCTGCATGTGTATATGCTGACAAACTGATTCCAGTGTATATTATGGCAATATTGCATGCCTCAACAATCCAGAGAATTTTAACGTGAAAAACTGGCAATGAAAAATTAAAGCTGTCTTGGACTACTTTGTCAAAGTGAATTTCTATATTTAACCTGAAGGATAATCAGACGACATTAACCTACAATAACAGCTCACAGATATCTGTTTATTAATTTAAATAAGTAACAACAGATAGTGCTTTTTTTTCTGGTATATTTTAACCTCAGACAATATTTTTGTATCACTTATAGAAATATGCTTAGGTATGTGTACATACTTAATTGGAAGAGCAAGTGGCCACATATTATCCAAATCGTAGAATAATATTCTTTCCATAAAGTGGAGAAAAATTTTTAAAAATGCTTTCTGCTTTTTTCCATATTTTTACCAACTGAAATTTGTAGAGTATATGTATACAAAGCACACATGCTGTAAGAAAACAAAAAATATCAAGTGAGTGGTACAGTTGCATACTGAACTAGGCTTTTAAAAGTCTTATATAGGAAAAAATAGAGAAATGTCACAAATTCACAAAGATTTCTTTATAGGTAAATAATCTTTCACCTTTCAGAGTGTCAGATCTATTTTAAAATGGCTGACTGTCATGTACAATGTGATGGCTTCAGACAATGCCATAAGCACTTGGATGAGTCAAACCACTCAGTATTTTCAATCCTTTCTTCTATGTGTTCTTTTGTTATAAGCAAAATTTTATAACAATTTTAAACAGGATGTGGAAAGGTTGCTTTCAAATGTGCTAAAGTATCTGAAACCTGGGGTTCTATTTTATAAATTCTAAGTCTGTCACTAGTAACACTAACTAGTAACTGTCACACGTCACCACTCACTAGTCTGTCACAAAAATGATGGAAGAATTTTCTTTGTGTTTAATTAGGGTTCAGCCTTATCATAAAACACGATAGCTTATACCTAACTAAAGTGACATTCTGAATGAAGTCTCAATGGCCACAGTCATGGAAGTGAAAAGACTACAGTATAAGCTGGAGGCAGAATATCATCTGTGAAACACCACTTAAACCTAAATAGATAAAAGATGAGAATTTAGGGGATGCACAATATAAGCAAGCTGGTAAGGTTAAAAATATCAATAGAAAAATGTTGTATGTGTTCTTACCAAGACTTTCAAAGCTTCTGAAGGAATCAGACCTATAATACCACTAGAAAAAAGGCATGTTTAGTGAAACTCTTGTAGACATGAAAGATCTACTTAATTTTCAGGCTGGTAGATTTTCTAAACTTACATCTTCTGTAACTATATGTGTAGAAGTGCCTATAAGTCACCTGAATGTTTTTTACAAAACTGAGTACTTTGATTCCTGGCAGTTTGTCAGGGAATTTGAAGCAAAACTCCTGTGTCTTGGTCAGTTGATTCTGACAGTGCACAAAGTCCACTGGAAAAAAATTTCCAGTTTGGAAGGAACCAGATTTAACTAAAATGCAGGCCAAACATGTGACAGTACAGCCAAAATCCAAGAAGAGGAGACTATTATCAAAAATTTAAAAGGAGGAAGAAACTGACAAAACAATCTGTTTCTTTGGAAAGCAAAAAAATATTTTCAAGAGAAAAGGGGGCGAATGTTCAAACACAGCATTTCCTTTGATCTAAAAGTTAAAACCGTTTGTTAAGTTGAAATTCATAAAAGGCTTTAAGACTCTAGAATTCCTATTGCTCTGACTAACATTTAAAGTTTTAATGCAAAAGGTAGACTGTCAAAGAAAATAAATTTTTTAAATGCCTAAATTTTAAAAAAGTCCTCATGATAAAAAAAATTTCAAGTTTTCAAAACCTTTGAATACACTTTCCACAAAACAAATAAATGCTTATGCTGACAAAACTAGTAAAGTTGAAATCAGAAAGTATATAATATATTGGTTGGTTCAGATTTTAGATCAGTGTAACCAATACTTTACAATACCAATGCTGTCACAAAAATATCATTCTCTGTGTTCAACCTACCTCACCAAATGGAAAATTTCTTGAAGCATTCTCTTTATTTTCATCTTCCCAGTATTTGCCTATGATACAAGAATCTGCCTGGCTTAAGACTTGAACAAAATCAGAGCTGCTCACAAAGCAGTGAATCTTAAAATTTTTAAAAGCCACAGTGATCTATTTGTGATCTGAAACATGCCACCTGTGTTCCTTAAAAATGCATCATCAAAGAAAGGATATTCTAGGAAGGTAACATTTCATGTTACCATAATGCTTTCTCATCCTGTATCAGAGTTGGATTTAATTACATGTGCCATGAAGATTTTCCCAAGGTGTCATAGCTGCTGTGATGGCTTCCATCCATCTGCAAGACAAATCAATACTGGTTTTCTGTAGCATCTGGGGAAAGAGAACACTTAGATAAAATTCAATTCATGGTTTGTCTAAATCAAAGTAATCACATTCCCATTACAAGTGTACAAAGTTGCGTGCATAAACATTGAGTTTAATTCATGGTCTTTCCCCCAGCTGTTTTATGCTGGCAATATTAGTAATCCCAAACAGGCAATTTTAGCCTCACAGAAAAAAAGTGTCTAAAGAAATAATATAAAATTAATATTAATTATGAACATTATAAACTGTATTTTATCAAGTGTCACAGATTTACATCTGGATAATGCATTGAAATATTGAGTTCACTTTTGATGAGCAAAATTAACTAATAAACCCTTTCTTTTCTGCATTTTACATGTGATGTCTCTATATTAACTATTAATAAAGAATGTCATCCTTTTCTACTACTGACTGTTGTAATTTTGTTTTGGAAGAAAAGTTTCTGACATAACAGAAACTGAACTCTGCCCTGCAAGACTGCAAGATTCCTCCCCAGTTCACTTTTTCAGGAGTGCAACGGATTGCTTTTGAGTGCCTCACTGCTTTCACAGTGTCTCACTGTACAAGTCAGATCTCTCCTAGAAAACTCAAAAAGCTTACTCATGAGCAATGCAAGACTTGCTTGCTATCCTGGTGCTGCTTGCTACAGTCCTGAACTGCACCACAGCTGTCAAGAGCTGAGATGACGGATGTGATACTGAGCATGACACCACTCAGGGCTGCGGAGTGTAACCTGAATTCATCAAGTGTAGGTTAGCATAAGCACATGTGCTTTTAGCACAGTTTGCCCTCACTCTATGGTATGCTATTTGTCCTTATGTGGAGTCCTGCCGCTCATTCATCTCTTCACAGCTATGCTGCAGCTATACCTTATACAGATGCAGTATGTGCTGTACGCTGTAATTCACACCAAAGAAAAAGTGACAGAGACTGATTATCTTCCCTGTCCAAGCACCACAGTTTCTAAACTCATAAGCAAGACACAAGTCCTCAGAAAATCCCTGGGAGATCCAAGCATGTTCTCAAGGATTAAACAGCAATCAAAGCCTTGTTGGGACAAATTTTTATAACAGTTTAGAAACCTTTGAGGGTAGTTACTAGAAGAACAAAATTAAACTGTGAGACTGGTTTTATTTTTTAAGTCTGAAAGGAGAGGATACTTGTACAACTGCCTTCTAAAATACTTGCACATTGGTTGTGTGTCTGAGGTTGCAACCCCCAATATTGGGTATTTAAATTTGCAAAAGTAGCTCTCCAGGTAAAGAGTTATAGGCAGCTCCTCTAGGACATACAGAAGCCATCCATACCAAGAAGCAGAACCTTGTTAATCAAGGAGTTCTCAAGGGATACTGAAGAACAAGCTTGTTGATTGGCTCTCTCAATGATTTGTCATTGCTCAGAATAAGCAGCTAATGATGCAAAATCTTTATTAAGTAAACCTTGGCAGAGTCCTTTTCTAGTCTCATCTTCCCTGTTATGATTCTACTAGACAACCAGTAAAGTTGACTGACAGCATTTTTTGGTTACCTGAACGTAATGTTTCACTCACAGACTGTGTTCATGAAAGCCAGATCATATTGCCAGGTGGAGCAAGAGCACAGGAATGCCTGGTAAAACAGGACTGAGTGCTCTGTATGATTTCTATATCCAAACTGTTAAAATGAAATATCTGTTTCTGGGTTGTTGGTAAGACCAGAAAACAGTATCAATTTCCTTCCTGTACTACAAGCCTTAATTTTGTCACCCCAAAAATTAACAATTTTAGTATTTCTTCTAAATTCATATTCCAACATGAACTATTATCACCTACATGTTTACATTGCCAAATGGTTTTGAATCCATTCCCAACAGATGGAAGTACAAACCCTGATAGCATAAAACTGTTCCCAAAGCAGTTCTTTCCCATACTGCATCCATATATACTGATTAGTCAATCTGGTTGTAGCAAGCTTGGGAAAGCTTGAATTTTGAGGTATCAAAACAAACATTTGTAATAAATTGCATTTGGTAGTATTTGAATATGTTGATATAAAGGGGCTACATTTCACTTCCAGTCTTTGAATGGAGAAGTGCTTTTTTAATAGAAACTTATTTTGAATGATGTAATTATATTCTGAGTAACATATCTTCTCTCTTCCCTTGGAAAAACTACAACTACAGTTCCTTCATAATATTTAATTTGCAGTCTTTAATTTCTACTCATTTTGGTTAACCAATGAATATCTGCCATTCCATGCTTCTACGTACTATAAATGAATTCTACTTTTAATTTCCTATTTCATACTGCAGATATGCAACGTGCAATGACATACTAGCCATTACAGCATAAACTTGAAGTGGAGGAAATATTTATTGGTTCCATAAAATTATATGTTTGCTCTCAATAGCAAATTAAGTTTG
The DNA here is from genome assembly GCA_013400635.1 of Hypocryptadius cinnamomeus. NCBI lineage: Eukaryota > Metazoa > Chordata > Aves > Passeriformes > Zosteropidae > Hypocryptadius > Hypocryptadius cinnamomeus. The sequence continues at coordinate 1,995 of VYZP01049280.1, read as the reverse complement.
GGTTTGTCCAATTAGAGATCTAATCTCTCCGAAGATTCAGCAATGAGAGAGTTTCAGATTACATGAGAATTTGACTGCACAAAATGAAACCCTTTATAGGTTTTAAAATAACACACCCTACACACCTCTTATCTTTCCAAAGACCATTAATTATGATCAAAATAAAAATTAGTGCTTGCATCAAAAAATTGTACCATTTAGCCTGTACAATAACCTTCATGGGGTTACATTCCATGATTCCTGAAGCCACCCAGTTAATTTGGTATACATATCAATTTTCTATCCAAGAAGACATTCCACTCTGAAGGTTATAGATAGCATATCTGCATCTGAATGACAAAACAATTATGATTTCAAACATTCATGCTTATGTGCAAGCACCATGAAAGAGATAATACCTGTTTCTTAGGACAACTAGCAGTTTCCTTTCTCATACTCTTGTACTACAGTGGGAGAGAAGCTCGGCTTGCTGTATCATCCATTTTAGCATTTGACTGGGGTTTGTATTCACAAAATCATCACATGCATGGTACTCTAGATAGCATTTTATGCATTTTTGGCTTTCTGAAAGCTGAGGAATTTGGGCTCCACCCCTGCTATGTGAAAAGATCAGTACCATAGCTAGCAGAGAAACATCTGTGACTTTATGCTGCTGGTTTTAATTGTAATTAGTTATAATCTTGGGTAGGTAAGTATCATAAAACATTTTTCTTGTCTGTTCAGCTAATACTTAAAAAGTGATGCTAATTCTAATACCTGAATTTTTCATCAGTGTTTATGAAATAGATCTGAAGGCACCTGCTGATGTTACCGTTTGGGGTCACAAGTCCCTAAGGCAGAGCAAATATGACTCCTAACATTTTTTTTTTTTCCTTCTCATTATTAGTTCAACTAATGAAGATGAATTAGTATAAGATTTCTACAGCATCATTAACTCATAGTATTTACCATTATTCTATGCATGCTAAAGTGTTTTGAAAAACATTAGCTTCTATTTAGACTAGACGTTGTAGTTGAGTAATTAAAAATAGCAGCACTTATTTTTGTTAGAAGAAATCACAGTAAGTTTTTCCATTCATATTTAAAGAGAATTCATTTAGAACAAGGTTCACATTTACAGATTGCTCTGTAATTCGTGATTTTTAAAGAAAGAGAGCTAGTAAATATATTATCAAAGATCTCTTCTTCAAAAACACATCACTATTAAACATAATTTATGCAAGTCAGAGAAAATGAATATATTATTATTTTTAAATAAGATATATTTAACCAGCATGTTAGGAAGCATTCTAAAATACTTATTCAAGCTCACAATAAAATGTAACAACTCATCAGTTGATTCATTCCAAATATATTTGTAGGACTGGAAATAAAATTTATTTTTGTTAACTTAAAAGCTGAACAATGAAGTGGTGGGTTAGCCTGCTCAGCATGATAAATTTAAAGGAAGGTCAGGAGACAATATCAGCTCTACTTAAGAATAGGTGGCTCTAGTACATTGAAATACTACAGTTGTAAGCCTTGGCATATAGAAATTACATGTACGAGAGTCATAAGAGTTCTGTTATTATTATCAAATGTAGTGACTATTTTTATGTCAGTTAATTAACACATTCCACTCTAAATATACCTGAAGCAATCAGATAAACTTTTTATTAATTTAAAAAGAGAACAACTTTGAGTCCAAAATTAGTTCTTAGCTGATGAAAACATACTTAAATACAATGTAGAAAATTGTTTCACTTGAACTTTTGACAGTATAGCTTTACAGCCTTTCCTCTCACACAGTTTTACCTGTGGGCCAGAAGATTTTTATGTACTTTAACATTTTTCACAATATGTGCAAGGGCTATACATGACTTCCATAGTAATTTTCCAAGTCAGAAGGAGTAGGTGTTAGAACTAACTCCCTTATTAAAAATTTTAGGACAGAACAAGTAGAAGGTAGGAAGGAAGTGGCAGAAGGAAGGAAGAGGCGGAAGGAAGTGGCGGAAG
>VYZP01049277.1:130815-159108 GCA_013400635.1 Hypocryptadius cinnamomeus | reverse complement strand
AGATATCTATGTACTTGTTGGGCAGGCATTGAATCAGCTCGCCTGTGATATGCCGCACAACCCTTGCAGCAACTGCTATGTTGGTGTGGAAAAAAATTTCATATGCAAGTTATTTCTCTCAGGTTTGTTTCTCAAACCTCTCATTTACCATCTCAAAACAAATATATTTCTTTGTGAAGCTTAAATTATGTTACTAGCTTTTTTATTATCATTTTTCGCTAACTTAAGAAAGCTTTTTCATGCAACAGACTTCAGTGAAGCTGTTTGCATAAGAATTATGGGAGCAAAAAAAGTAGAATTAGAAATTTTCTTACTAGAAAAAAATTGCTGTGTTTGAGTTTTTTTCTCTTTTTTTTTTTCCTAAGCATTATTTTGTTGTATTACAACTGGAAGTTCCTTGAAGCTTTTTTCTGGAAAGAGTAATTCCATCATGATCATTTCCATATGTTTTGTAAAAAGAAGTAGCTGTCTGTACTCAATTTGTTTCAACAATGTGCATTTAAATATTCATTATATATTTAGAGTGGACACAGGTACGAAGTGTGTCTTCATGCCTTGTAAATAAATGCTTTTCCTGTTTTCTTGTCAATTCCATGCTCTAAGCCTATCTGAGATACCATTCTTTTGAAATCTTAGCTTACATGTTTTCTTTCCTGCCTTTTTATAACATTTCATTAGTCTGGGTCTTGAATTATAACACATTCCTCAGTCTGATTTATTTTGTTATTTTATTTTTTAAACTGTGTCATCACCACAATCTGCTAATATGTACAGAGTAAAAAAGAAAGGAACCTAGAGCTTTTTTTCAACCTGCCTTCCAAAACTGGCAACACCAGACAGGAGACTGGCATTGGTATGTACTGTTCTCCAAATATTCTCCAGGGTATGCCCGGTGTGAGGGGTCCCTGGTCTGTGTAAAAATACCACAACCAGCTCCTTTGACGTATTTCCTTAGGGAATATGAGGACATAGGGAAATTTTGTCTAAATTCTGCTGCACTCTGACCATCTGGCTGTAGGATGGTCCTGTTGGAGCCAGGGTTACACTAGTTGCTTGCTGTGAAGACTCAAATGTCTCATTGTCATGTAGGGAGACACAGTTCATATTTCCTCTTGCCTTTTTCAGAGAAGGGAATGTTTCTGTTCTGAGAAATGCACTGGATTTTCCTTCAAGTGTTTCTGAAGGAGGAGGACAAAGGCATTACACTGCCATGTAGGCTGTTTTCCCAAGCCTACGTTTATCTGGCAATAAATACTTGGACAAGAGTAAGATGATGTTGTGAAATTGAATCTTTATACCTCAACAGATGGTAATAAGCCGCCTAAATATGAAGTGAGTGCATTGGGTGTTGACTTTACTCTGAGAAGAAGATTTATGCAGTTGTATTCTACTTGAAAAGGAAATACCTAAATACCTTTCCTAATCTAGATCTGTGCCACATTAACTTTCAAAGGCAGACAAGATCTCTGTTGCGCTCTGACGTAGATTATTGGTTCTCCTGAGCAGGAGGCGTGTAAAAAGTAACAAAAGGGAATAGGCTCCTATTGAATTTACCAGACAAGTTGATAAATTTTATGTGAAAAGGGAGGTTGGAAGTATAAATATGTTCTACATCCTTTCCATGACAGGCTATGGAATATTTATTAAAAATGGAGTCATAAAGCAGGAATAATCTTCCCCATGACCTCACTGTGACAAACTGCCTTTCTAATTCTTACTGAGTGCTGATTATTATTTGGCTAACATTCTGAGCTGAAGATGAAGCATGTGCTAAGTTGCAAGAATTCTTACAAACAGGCTGAGCTAATTCCAGAAGGGCAATTTTAAATACACATTCATGCTTTTACTTGTTGGAGTAAAGCACATGAGTAGATCCACACATGCTGAAAACCTTGAGGCAAACATTATGAATGCACTTGCTCATTTATGCATTGTGCAGTGCCTGGTCCAGGGAAGCAGTGGGATTACTGTGATTGGTCACAGGCTAGGAAAGGCACTTTCATTAAACATCTTTTGGAGGTGATAACACTTACAAACTTGCTTCAATTTTTATTAATTCAGAGACGATGCTGCTGGTGAAGGCAGCTCACAAATACCCAGCTATAATATGAAGGAGCAGAGTTAAGGGGTTCCTTGTTGAGTTTTATCACCTGCAGGAGGCATTTGAACTGTGTTTATGGAGACTTTGCTCATGGAAGGAGACAAGGATCCTGCTTCTCATAGCAGTGCAGCTGCTGTTTGTACATCTACAGTGCTTTCAGAGGCTTAGGGAGAGCTACGGTGATCTCACAGGCAGAAAGATAAAGTCATTCATTGAAGAATTCTGCCATCCTTCATGCAAAGTTTCCCCTATGGATCATCCTGATTATTCCACCATGATCTGAATTAAGCTGAAGGTACTTTTGGTATTTATTTGCCCTTCAGCAATGAGTCCCCAGAAGTGTCTGGCTGTAACCAGAGCATCTCCTCTCCAGACCAGAACCAAAGCCAGCCCTCCTGGTGTGCCTGGCACGGACTCTGCACTGCTGGGGTTTCCACTGACACATTTTAATCCAGCAGGCAGCACATGACACTCAGATCTACCAGAACAATTGTCTTGTGGTTCTACATCTGCCTTGTGTCCCATGATGTGCTTTTCCAGCCCCACCTTTCCCCAGTTCCTCTTACACAGCAACGAGCTCCAGCCAGAGCACCTCAACAAGGTCTTTGTTCCCATGTTTTCAGGCCTGCCAGTGGCAGCCTTTTGCAGCTCTGTTCCACAGCTCTCCTGATGTGCAATTATAGCAACAAGGGGAAAAAAGGTGAAAACTTAACAGGTAACTGCTACTGAGCAGCAAGGATAGCACACTTCTGAGGGTGGTTGTTTATAGCATTTCTTCTAATAGGGTCCAAAAAATGTATAAAGGAAGGATCTGTCATTCCTTTTGTAATAACTTAAATGCCTGTCACTTGCTTTCAAAGATTTTGCATGTGACATAAGACTTTATCCAGAAGTTATTCTACATCTCCCCATGCAGTTGGTTTCTGTGATACAACAATTCACTGCTGAAATTAGGACCACTGGGGGAGATCAGTGGAGGGAATTGTCTCATGCGGAGACTGTAAAACATCAATGGAATGAGCAAATACTTCTTTTAAGTTCTAGATGAGCTGTGGGAAGTTTTTCTGCTTCTATGAAATTTCACAGACAGCTTGAATTTGACTCTCTTAAATCTGTGAAAATGGAGACAGAGGTTGGGCTTTTTTTTTACCTCACCAAAAATATGAGACTTTCTTCAAAACTAGGTAGGCTCAGCACTGAGCAACACTGGCAGAGAGAAATGCCATCTGCAGGCTCAGTAGTGGGGTTCATTGGCTCTGTCCTCTGATCACTGCATTTTTATCAATGCCAGCACACCACTCATGCAGGCAGTGGGAGGGAACAGCAGCTCTATCTGGTCTTCTCAGGTGGGTCATCCTTCCTTCTGTTTTACAAAAACTGTGACAGCTTCATGTCTCAGAGGTTATTTTCATGAAAATGGAACAAATCAGGTTTTTCCTAGCAACTCATCCAGCACATGTAAGGGTTTGTTTCTTGTGTTTTTGATATGGTTTTGTCCCTTAGGCATGTCCTGCTTGCAGAAGAACCTCTTCCCAGCGCATGCTGCATTGGTGTGGTTGGTGCAGCTCAGCTGAATTTGTCAAAAAACTGAGGCAAATCTTAATTATATTTGTGTTCTTGTGTATCTTGTGTTCACAGGACAACACAAACATAAAAAAATAAGCCATATGCTTTCCTGCTACCATTGGTTACTCTGCCACAGGCTGTCAGTATGTCAGATTTGAAAAATTAAAGCATAGTAAAAGAATTTTCAGTAAATGTTTAATTTTGTAGGCCTGGGAGTGTTCTGTCAATGTACAATGTGACTCCTGTAAAATGGCTTCACTCTGACATCAGAGGTGAATTTATGATATTTCCACGCTTCAAGTTCCCAGCAGCTTCAGTTGTATTCCCATGTTCTTGCCTGCCCTTAAAATTAAAGAATAAACCTGCAGTTAGTTCATCAGGGATAGAAACAACAATATAATCCAAACTCAGGGTTATGAAAGGTCAATGAAGACTTATAAAGGAATGTTCTGTAGTTAAAATCTGGGAAGCAATAAAATCCACCAAACTGTCCTATGCAAGAGAATTCATGGCTGTAGTTTTGCCGGTCTGCTCAGGGTATTTTCAAGAGGCTTTAGGGGATACCAAATTTCACTTTACAGGGGTTGTTCACAGGAGATGATGGAACATTTCTTTATAAATTAGAGGACCCTGGAGAGATATTTTTGCTCTGAATCACTAAAGGTTAAACTCATAATCACAAAGATACTCAATCAAGTCCTGCCCTTATTTTTAAACCACAGAAAGATGGATGCAGCTTAGTGGTTATTCATATGAGAAGTCTGCTATTTTTCCAAGGGTACAGAAAACTGGTTAGCTTTCAGTTCCTCGGATCCTTTCCCTCCCTGACAAGATCTTTCACTTCATACAGCCGAGCAGTGGTATTGAACAAATTGTCAAATTAACAGAAGCCCTAGAACAAAACTGCAGCTGTGCCTGAGCCTATCACCATTGTTTCCACAAGCTTCAATTCTGCAAAATCTTGCAAATTGTCTTACATTCTTGTAATTCTGTAATGTGTTATGGCCATTAAGGGGCACTCCATGAGGTGATTCTGGTGACAAGGTTGTGTGAGAACAGAAGGTCATGCAGCAAGAAAAACAACAAGCTCTGAATCAGGCTTCACAGAGAGATGTTCCACCAGAGCAGGTGTCTGTAAACAGGAACAGGGCTCACACACTCTCAGAGACCTCTAGATACATATTGGGAGCACACAGACACACTACAACAGGGGTTAGGTACTTGGGAAGACTTTTCTAGGGGTCACCACTGAAAAGATTTTAAATACACAGTGTAAAAATTAGTGTCATACATACCTGAGGGAAAAACATATTTGCACATTTAACATAGAGGAAATATATTTTACACATCCCCAAGAAGCAATATCTTCTTCATGGTCTGACTGGGATGAATTTTACTCATGCTTCAGATGAATAACAGCAAGAATGATCTGTGCAGAAAGGAATCTCAGTGCAGCCATGGCTTCAGAGCCAGAGGAACTGCTGCAGGTCTGAGAGCTTTGATAGCTGTGATCACTTTTATGACACTGCCTTAATACAACAGCACTGAGCAGCTCTTCCTCTTTGGACAAATTAAATACAACTCTTAATCTAATGTCATTGTTCTTTTCACAAAGAAAGAGAAAGTCTTGTGAGTTTTGCTAGTAAGTTCTGTGTGGATATGTGTACTGAACAGGAGGAATCATGAAGACTGTGGAGACTGTCCATTTAAAGAACCTTGTGTGTATTTAAACAACAGGTGGATGCAGGTTGCTGAATAAAATTCCTTGATCCTCAAGAAACAAGATAAAAAAGAAACAAAAAAACCCAGCATGGGAGAAGAGAACTCCGAGCACTGAGCTGGAAACCTCAGAGGCTGTGGAAGTGACTGGCAGAAGTTCAGGCCCAAATGTCACAGGCAGCACCTTCAAGTGCTGAATTCCAGCAACAGGGAAGTGCTGGGAAGCAGTGGCCATTTGGGGGACACTTGTGGGTGACCTCAGGTGGAGGAGAAGGATGACACTGCAGTGGAGATATTTCAGAAGGTTTATGGCTGTAAGTCTGTCCAACAGCTGGAACTTACAATATTAAGTTACAACTTGCCGGACTCCCTGATCTGGTATTTAGAAACCAATCAACAAACAAAAAGCCATTCAAAAGTCATTGCAAGATCTAGAATGACCCCTTGAGATGTCACATAAAACACTGCAGTGAACACAAGCCATTCAAGGGCACATTGAGGCTTGTGACACTTAATGCTGTTTAAACCCATAGCACACACATAAAAAAAATCAAATCAAGAGCCCAGGCTTAAAAATGCTCAGGGTCAGGAAAGGAGAAATCCCACAAGAAAGAACTGCAGGATTTTACTAACTATGACAACCAATATCTGTTATGCTGAAGTGGATTAAGTAATTCTAGTATTTGTAAATAACTCCTTAGAGCAAACTGGGTGTCCATATAATTTCAATTCTCGAGGAGTAATAATTTTACTGTAAACTATTAATGTCTGTGGCTGGGAACTGGGAAGGCGGAGGACTGTGCTTTAGATATGCTCCAATTCTTTAGTGCAAACACCTTAAATATCTGAGCTGTAAGTGAGACACTGAAAAATGCCTGTCTCTTGTCTGGGCGCTGTCACAGAACACCATGGCAGCAAATCCCTCCCTGGGTACAGAAGAGAGGAATAAGGAGGTTTGAGGAGGCAGCAGCCTGAATTTGTCAGGATCTCTGCAGCTGGGGTGGACCCACCTTCCATCTGGGAATGCCCTCAGGCTCTGCTGAGCTGCCATCAGGATTTAGCCCCTCTTGCCCTCCAAGGAAGGCAGAGAGATCTGAGTTCACATCCCACTTGCTGGGCTAAGAGCAGACCTGCTGCTGGCTGTGGGAGTTATCATAAAGGGGCTGTAACTCTCCTCTGGAATGAATAAATAAGTACTGTTTCTGCTCCTCCACAGATTTGGTGTGGGACCTTTGTGCGTATTCGCAGTTTCTACACAGAATCACACCATACGTGCAGAGCAGCTCTCTGGGGTATGGGAAGTAACAAATCAGTAAATGGCCCCAGCCCCACATGTCTGGGGCATTCAGAACCAGAGCTCTGTGGGCTGGAGGACAGCAAATTCTTAAGGAAGAGGGAGAAACTGGGACACAGGAGCAGCAAGCAGTGTGAAAGGGAAAGGAGGAAGCACAACATGGCACCTCAGTGTGACTGAGTGTTCTGTTGAGAGCTGAGGCATGTGAGCTGAGGAAGATTTTGAGTGAGACCTAATTAAAATCATCTGGCCCTCATGAGAGAGGTTTCTTTTCCTTGCAATTATTTTTTGTGTGTGTCAAGGATATTTAATTAGGCATATAGAGCTGATGTTTCTAAGAGGAATTCAAAACACATTCATAGCTATTTTTAATATGTTACTACATTGTTAGGCTTGGGGATTACAAATACTGCAAGTCCATAAGAACAAAGAAATTGTATGGCCAAGTCTGCAGCAGTGGATCAGGACTGACATGATCTGCAGCCCAGGCAGTTCTCTGTTTTGGTAGAGTTTGGGAGGCAATAAATACCTAAGTAGAAATTGTACAGCATCCCAAACAGAGTATCATCATCAGGGTTTGTCTCTTGTGTGACCCACTCACACCCTTGCACCCAATCTATGGCATATTGAAACTGGATGGAACTTTGGAGAACCACAATTTTGACAAGGTTTTCCACTAGTGTCTTAATTTTTTGTTTCAGATTATGTTTTTAAAATTTTCCTTTCAGTAATCCCATTTATAACTAGAGACCATCTGGGAACTTCATAGCAAAAGGCAATTTAGTGAGCAGTGGTTAATAGGTTAACTGGACTGATGAGGTGCTGACTCTGGCTGCTTCCTTATAATTCCACACATTCTGTGTCCTTCTAGCACAGGGATAAATTTGCACCTTGTGGCTCTGTGAATGCCCAGAACATGAGACGGTAAGTGTGCAGCTTTATCAGACATCTCCGTGGGGTAATTTTCCAAAAGCAAACTCCAAAAATCATACCTGAATGTTTTTTCTGGAGATCCTTATGATTGATGGCTTCCCCCCCCTTTTTACTTTTCACAGACCTGGAATGCAGCACACAGAGCAAGCAAATACAAGTGCTGGTTTTGAGGTGAACAGGGTTCACAGGTTCTCTTTTCTTTCTTGAAAAACTTCCTGCTAATTTCACACCAAGAGACAAATTTGGCTTAGCAGAAATGGCGCAACACACACCAGCAATGAAGCAGGCTCTCTGTGCCAATCCCCAGGGACACTGCTGGAGTCACGATACATGGAAGGGTTAAAAAACTTGTGGATACAGCACTTGATGACATGGTTTAATGGTGAACATGGTGGTGGTGCTGAGTTGACAGAAGGATTTGGTGTTCTTAGAGGTCTTTTCCAACATTAATGATTCCATGAATCTCTCTATCCCTCCAGACTTTGCCCCTTTTTTTATACTGCATGATGTCCATCATGTCCTGTTTTCAGTCAATAGAAATGTTTTGATTTAGCAGTGGCTATATAAGAAACAGGTGAGGTGTGTGTGTATATACACACACACACACACACACATATGTCTATAAATAAAACCATACACATATACTTGTTCTGTACAAAATTCTGCAAGTCACTTACACATCAGGCATGTTTTTCAGTGCTTGAACTTTCCCCTGTGGCATTCACATTCTCTGAACAGAGAGAAACATAATTCTCTCTCTCAGGATTTTTTCCTGGAGAAGCACAGAAGGGAAAACAATTTTTATCTCTGCTTGCTGCTCCTGGTGTTTTGCACCTGTGGAATGTGTTGGGAAGGTTGTTTACCTGAAGTCAGTTCTTAATTGGATTCTGGTGGACATTGTTTATGTTAATTAGCCCATCAGGTCCAAGTTGTGTTGACTGGTCTGCAGACAGTCACGAGTTCTTCAGTTCAGTTAGTTAGAAGTTAGTAAGTAAGTATGATACAGCATAGTATAGTATCTCTCTTTAATGTAATATAGTATTATTGAAATATAGTATAGTTCTAATAAAGTGAGTGTTCAGTATTCCATCAGCTGTGGAGTCAGATGCTTCATCATTCCCATGGTGGGGATGCCCTGCAATTTCAATACTCCCCACAACATTACCTTCAAGAATCACAGAGGGATGATATATCTTGTCTCACAGCTCAGTAACTGAAGCAACCTTCTGCTCTACTACTGCCCTGACTGAGGCAAAGCCCCTCTGCACTCATGGCAAAGTTTTGGCAGTGTTTTAGCACTGTATTTGTAGCGTAACTCCAGCCTCTGTGAGAATTCACGGCATTTCCTTGGAGCTGTTGATTTCTCGCTAAACTCACTAGGTGGCTGTCTAAGAACACACATGGGCTGTGCCCTGCTCTGTTCTTGCTGCATTTCCCACTGGGGCACTGGAGAGCACCCTCTCCCCAGCCACGGCATGCACCGGCTGCCACTGCCAGGGCAGGGCTCTGGAAACCCAACCCCACACGCCCTGTGCACCAGATCCCTTGGATTAAACCCGTATTGTTCTCCAAGGCAGAATTATGTATTTATATCAACCAAGTTCAAGCCTTGCTTGAATGAGTTCCTCACAATTTTTTGAATTCTATGAGGTATTTCTAGGTAAAAATAGGGAATAAGGTGCATAATGAAGGCTGCTTTTTTTCTTCCAGTAAACTAGGGCAGTGAGGAAAATCAGCTTCCAGAATCTGGAAATTCTGTTTTGCATGTGAGGGGACAGACTGAGAAAAGATCTGTGTTGTTCACTGAACATTCTTCATGTTCAAGCCCTTGTTGCCAGATGTGGCTTGAGTCTGGCCTGCGTGCACTGGTGCTGTGTGGTTACGAATCCTTTAACCTAAGGGAAATTATTTCTGATTAAGATGAAAATTGGACCCCAAGGCTCAGGCTGAGCTGAACTTTGGGAATGTATCTCAGTTTTCCAATGCTTTTCGTTGGAAACCCTGACTTGTGAAGGAAAGTATGCACAGATCTATCTCCAGTCCATGTGTCATCCTATTGTCTTCAGTTCCACAGAATATAGGGCAGGGAATTAGACCACACAGCAACGAATGCATCTCTCCAGATCACCTCTGGATCTGACTTGCATGGTTTGTGCTCCTCTGGACTTCCCCAGGAAGAGGAGGCAGGGAATTGGCAGTGTCTTTGTCTCTTTGCCTTACTGGGATTGCAGCAAAGCTGAATTGGCACATGGGAATGATCTTAATTGCTTATGCATGGAGAAATGAGGGAGAGGATGGGAGAAAAGAAAGGAATAAAAATGTTATCTGTACTTAATCAGTTTTTTCCCATCACTGTATTTTCAACAGGATACTTACATTCCATGAAACAATAGTTCTTCTTTTAGTTCAGCCTTGTTGAAAAACCCAGATTTACCTGACACTTTAACAGTTTTCAGTTGGAAACGGTGACATGAGATACTTAGTCTGAGGGCTGGGTCAACTCCATATCTTCCAGAAAATCTCAGACTGTGAAATAGTTTGTTTCCTGTCATCAGGACACCAAATGCTGATATACAACTCCCCAGTGCCTTCTGGGAATTGTAATTTGCTTGTTCTCTGCCCAGCTCTGGTATTTTTTGGCACCTTGCAGCTACATGATACCTTTTCCACGTGGAGATAAATGCATACTTTTAAGCCCTCATTTGCCATAAATCTTAATTTGCATATTTCAGATTTAGCTGAAATAATAACAAATTGCCAAAATGTTTTTGCCTGGCCGTCAGGCAAGTTTGAAAGTTAAATTCTTGGCTCAGAGTCGGCCAGATTAATATGAAACGCTAAAACATGATACTGGAGCTGATCAAACCGTGCAGCCTACACCTGAGGGGAATTTTTCTCATGGAATTCATGAAAAGGTCCTTATTTTCTCTTGATTAGATCTGACGGTTAAGGTTTAAATAGAGAGCAGCAACTTTTACGTGGACAGCAGTGGGAGCTTTGCTGTTCCGAAGCCATAACTTTTAATCAGTGCAGTTCCCTGTCAAAGTGGATTATCCCAGGACACTTCACAACCCCCTCTGCTCCCACCCCCCTATGGCTTCAGGGGGGAGCTCTGGAACAGGAGGAGGGAAGCAGTGAAAAAGGGAATGCAATTGTCCGAGAGAGACAGAGCTATGTGCCAAAATGTCTGAAGGTTTCAGGACAGTATGATTCTCACATTATTGGTACTTTATTTTTTAATCAACTGCTGTTATTAAAAAGGCAAATCCACTGTTTGCCTTCCTCTTCTATGTTGTTAGTGTGCCACAGTAAATCAGTTTGGAACCTGAGGTGTAAACTCTCCTTTCAAAGAGTCCTTTGGTAGTGGAGGATGCTGGCTGGGATCCATCCAGTAGGCATGAGGTTCAGAAGGTTAATGAGAAGTTCAGGGAAGAGTGTCTACAAAAGCCAGCACCAAGAACAACCCAGTTCTTGCAGCACTCTCTTGTTGGGCAAAGTGGGATTGTGCAATCTAGGAAGCTGGGGAACTACTTCAGTCTGGCTGTTTCCTGATAAGAAGACATAGTACATAAAGAATAGTTTGGGTGTTTTTTCCACCTCAATTTTGTTCCTTACATAAAACAAGATCTAGATAAACAGTCTGTAATATATCTTGTATTATATCTTGTATATACATGTATGTGGATGAATTTGAATAGCAGTTCCTAAAACTGGCCTGATTAGAGGAATCTCTGAACTAAAAGAAGAGTTTTAGTCTCCCTCTAAGTCACAATCTCTCAGCAGATCAGGGCTGCCAGCAGGATGATGACACATTAACACCAGGACTCACAGCACTTGCCCTTATACAGACATGAGGTGTGAGTTGTTCCTGCCCTAAATAAAATGAACCATTTAACCAAAGGGGATACTGGATGTAGTGATCTAGAGAGAGGTGGTTAAATGCTGAAGGTGGACACTGGTTTTAGTAAATCCAGTCTCTGACCACAGCAGGCTGCTATGTCACAGGTGGAGAATAAAAAGAATGAATCCAAATAGGATCCACGCTTCTATTCCAGTTTGCCTTTCCCTTCCTCAGCACAAGCGAAGAACTTGCAAAAACACCATCTGCCACCCTACAAGAGAGTCAATACAGCAGGTCAAAGATTCCAATTCACAGGAGATTCTAGAAGAGGTTAAACTACGTGCACCAATACCCAGAATCTCTCTGGGATGACCCTATTGAGGCTTTCCAGTACCTGAGGGCTCCAAGAGAGCTGGAAGAAGACTTTGGGCAAGGGCCTGGAGTGGCAGGATGTGGGGGAATGGCTGCCCACTGACCAAGGGCAGGGATAGTAGTTCTGTGAACTTCTGTATCCTCTGATGGAGGTTTTTTCCCTGGTGCTCTCACCCAACCTGCACCGAGGCATGAAGGCACAGGTGCTTTAGCTCTGCTTTACTGTTCATACCACTACCTTACCATTACCTTACTCTGCATTACTCTTTAGTAGCAAGGCTGGTGAAGCTGGGCAGGATTCTCAACAACGTCCAAGTTCTAGGGTAGAGTCACTGTGCTAAGGAGCAAATGGAATAGCTGATGAGTGGGGCAGATGTACAGCATGTCTTAGAGAGCTCAGTGCTTGTACCAGCCTGTGGGAGCTGCACTGCTCTGCTCCCCATTCCATGTGCCAAATGTCACACCGCTCTGCTGGAGCTGGAGATTAGCAGGCTAATCCTGACACTTGATTTTACCTGAACAATAACCTTATACCAAGTTTGTGATTTTCATTAAAAGTCCCATTGCAACTGAGAAGCAACAAAATAAAAAGTCAGCAATAGATTACAAGTGGCCACAGGACACGAGGCCAGCTCAGGTTTGTGTGACATGGTCACTTACACCCCCTGATAGCCTCAATCAATAGCTGGATGCTTTTCAAATGAGATGTTCCAGTTTGTTTATATACAATTTTGGGTTTACAACTAGTAGTTTGGAAGTGGACACCAAACCCTTCCAAGTAAAGTTGTGGGAAATGATACAGTTTGATGAAGTATATCCTATATTTAATGGGAGAGAGCTGTGTTTACAGCTTGTTATTGTCTGTGTTGGTTGATTTTTCCTCATACACCAGCAAAGCCCAGACTCAGAAGTTCTGGGCAACTTGGCATCTGCAGTTTATCTGTATAAAACCTGAGCTGATGAGCTTTCTGCTGACAGGCAATATCTCTCTGAGAGTGAAATGTTCTGATCCACTTAAAATATCAATGGAGAGAGCTGTACAGTTGAGGTCTTTGAAAGTGAAAATTGATTTAATAGCTATCCTGACTCTTTTCAACTAATCTAAACAGAGACAGTAGAGTGACACAGATGGTCTTCAGTAGAGGACCATTATTTCCATGGAAGCAGAGTGTTGGTAGGGCATTCCTGCTTTGGGGAGAATCCCTTCAGTTTGTCCTATCAGTCAGACAAAATTCAGGTGTGGTGATTTGAGAACGTCCCAAAAACCAGAATTCTTGTGTATGCTTTCCTCCAAAGACTCTTTGGTCTCCGCAGGTAAGAGCTTCAGAAGTAAATATTTCCCATAAAAATCCATTTATAGTCCTCTTTAATGGGCTTTTTTTGTCAGCTTTGCTATGTTATTATGAAAGGATTAGTGTACATTATCACAATAGAACATAATGCATTGATGTTTGGCAGCCCAAGGGATACTAAAAATCTGTCATTATTTGCAGGAGTCACACAACGGTGTTGAGTCTGACATGTATAGCTTGATTTAATGCTTACAAAGTAAGCCTGGAAGTTAGAATTTAGCTGAAGGTTCCTGCCTCCATTGGCAGAATCCAGAAATTATAAAACAGGTTCTGTTCATGACTGAATAATTCTTATTATTGAATGGAAAGTACATAAAATATTTAGTAGCTTGAAGCATAGGCCCCATAATAGATGTTTTTCTTCAGGGAACATAAGGAATACTGCATTTGATGTTACTACATATTGTGAATTGAGGAATTCAGATTTTGTCTCTAGTTCAGCCCAGCTGGCAGCTGTTTGCTCCCCTTCCCTTAGCCCTGCCTGGTGTGTGCTGGCTGCTGGAAGGCCAGAGTGTGTTTCTGATTCCCTGTGCTCCAGGCAGGGGCTGTGGCTTCCCCAGGCACTGTGAGGCAGATGCTGTCAATAACCTTTGCAGGGCTGAGGATCAGCTCGGTCCCACTGCCCCTCTGCCACAGACTGTGCTCATGGGAAGGGGAAGGACTCCAGAGTGTGATCTGCATCAAAGGACACATTCCAGCCCAGCCTGGACCTGGATTTGTCCTTAAGAGCAGGGGTTGAGGAATACCCGCAGTAGTGGTGCCCAGTGAGCAGGAAGCAGGCAGGGAGGTCAGCTTGATTTGGCTGATGTTCATGCAGTAGTGCCTGGGGAGGAATTTAAAGCATCTCCTGGAAGCTGCATCTCCTTATTTCAGGACTTTTTTGACAAGAAGGAGGTGTACTGCTTTGCCAGTACACCTCCTTCCTCACTTCTCAATCCCCAGTAACTGGCAGGTGAGTTATCCACATGGATTTCCCTCCTCTTGGGACAGTCCCTGTCTTGGTTAGGACTCAGCACTGGACATGACTCATTTTTGCTTTCAAAACAGTGTCAGTTCCTCAGTACTGTTCCTTCAGATCTCACCTGCACAGAGCTGGCTTGGAGATGTCCTGCACTGTCCACACAGGCAGTGAGCCACCAGCAGCACTTTTTCTCCTAATCACCATGAGCTCCCTAATAATGTGAACTTTTCCTTAGTTTCTTGTGGTGCACTCAAGACTCTGAGCCCCTCCTGACCTGTGCACACAGCCCTGAACACAGTGGCATCCCAGTGACTCTGTAAGGCTGCACTTCAATTACAATAGAAATAACAATGTTAATTTATTTTCTTGATGCTTTTGAATAGGGTTTGCTGAAAAATAAAGGAAATATGGGATATGGATCGTGTTACCATAAAACCACATGCAGTGAAACATTCATCTGTCTCCAGCATTTCATGTCTTCTGGGCATCTGAGAGAGTTGAGTTTGATTTACACAATCAAGCTATTCATTAAATATCTGTTTGAGTTTTGGGCAGATGCATCCCTTACCTGAGTGATGAAATCTGACCACAGGAAATTGAGCTATTCCTTTGTGAAAAGACCCCATTCTGCTTGATAAAGTGTGCCTTGCAGCAATACACTTCCAGAAAACTGCCAAGCTTTGTGTACCAAATACCGTTGTAAGGGCTCAGCAATAAAACAGTTGTGGACTTGGGGGGGATCCAAGCACACAATAGCACATCTTTATGCAATATTTCCTCTTTCAACATCCCCCTCCAACACTGTAATTCACTGACAACCATCGGTTCATTTGAATTCCAAAATTCTAGCCCCAAACACTAAGCAGTTTTTAGTCTGAATTCCTGTGTGGGCATATTAATTACTTAAATCACTAGTCCAAATCCCATTCCAAAGAGCTCTTGCTGGGAGTCCTTCAGGAGCAGACTGATCTATTATTGCTTACTGGATTGTACTGTGTGTCAGAGGCGTCTCAGTATTCCTATCAACAGCCCTCTGGATATCTGGCTCTTGTGAGAGCACTGAGTGATTGTGAATGAAGGGGAAAGCACCAATATATTTTGGAGAATATATCTGAAACAATGAGTGAAATGATACCCTCCCTCCTAGGGATTGTCTTGGAAAGTTCTTAGCCAGTTTTAGAAAAATCAAGTATCCCCAGGCAGATAGGAGAGGCTGTAAAACCTCCTGCTGTGTTGAGTGAGGCTCCTTATCTCGAACACCAGCTTGCAGATAAAGACAGGGAAGAATCCTGCTGGTTCTGGGATGCACAAGTTCCCACTGTCTTTGCTGAGAGGAGCGACAGCTCAGGTTTGTCTTGCACATGTATTGTTGTGTATTTTAGCTTTTGTGTTGTCATACAAATAAAACCATGAATTTTTGCTGCATTTTGCCTTTTTGGGCCCAATTTCCCAATTACACAGCAGGATAACCTTCTTCTTATGGGACAACCAACAAAGGTGCAAGGGAATGCACACAACACTTATAACAGTAGATATTTACTTATAACCTCCATATTTTATTCATGAATTTTACAATTCCAAATATAATGAAACAGTTAGAGTAATTTATTACAAAGCTTATAAAATAATTAAATATTACACTTATAGTTTTTGCTTTTTTTACACCATAATTCATACTTTGTGACGCTACCATTTTTCTTTCCTCAGTTCTCACTTAGGGAAGTGAGCAAAGAAATATAAAGGAAAAGCTATGCATTAATAAATTAATTATTTTACATCAAATAATAAAAAGGACACAATTATAAAAACAAAACAAAACCAACCTTTTAGTTTTCCTAGAAAAAAGGTTATAATTACACAATGTCCAATATCAAGACAGAGCAGTGTAGGTTGAGATATGTTTCCAATCATTTCCTAAAGTAACACAGAATACATGTTTTTAATTTAAATTGTTTCAGAAGGAACTGCTAATTTTAAGTGACCACTGTCTGGCATTAGTGCTGAGCTGGCTAATCCTACACTGAAACCATACTTTAAAAAAACACTCAAACTGAACTACATTCATCAAAAAAAGTTGTGGGATTGGGTGGAATTAGATAAATATGTCCCTCATAGGCACTCCCCAGAAAATTGCAGTAGGACACAGCTCTGTCTCGGAATGGGTTTGGCAAATAGGTTGGGGTTTTTTCAATGCAGAAACCTTCTGAATGGCACTATTTGATACATGGTGCCATCAAACATCTCGATACTGAATGGCCACAAATATCAGCATTTTTACAATTCTTTAGTTTGCTGGTAGATTCTGAACTAAATACAAGTATTAGGAGGGTGTATAAAAATAGAATTGACTTCTATTTGGTAAGAGTGAATAATCCACTTATCTTTTCACGCCTTTTTTTTTTTTCTTGTGTAACATGTGAATAAATAACTGTTTAGAGAAGTTCAGCATGAATTAATGGACTGTAATATTCTTGTTATTTGCTTTGGGTAATGGATGAATCAAAATTTGCAGAGAGATTTGAGATTAGAAGGAAGACATTCTTCAGTATCTTGGCATTCAAACAATCTAGCTACTTAAAAATATCAAGTTTAAATTTTAAAATTACATATCTAATGAGCTTAGAAAGTTGAAAACATAACCATTGAGCTCAATCTGAGTTCCTTGAGTTAGTTGAAATATGCAATTCTATTTTACTTGTAACACAGCAATATTAAAAGTCCAAATATGCTACTGCTGCATATTTCTAGGAATACATTTCAAGTGACTAGTTAACCACCTCTGAGTTTCTACACAAAGCAGAAAATGAATTCTTCAAAAATTATAAAAACATTAGCATGATGCACAACTTGCTTTTCCAGCAGCAAGTCTGATAGAGAAGCACCATAATATCTTTGTAGTGCACTATTTACTTCTGGTGGCCACACGTGTGACACTGCCTTCTCCAGCCCTCAGCCATGGATGTCCCTCCTGGGCAGCAAACAGCTTCCTCACCCTGGGACAGCAGTCACAGAAAATAGCAAAGGACACGCTTCTGATGGTGTGATCTGTCCTGCTGCCACGCTGCTTGCTCCTCCAGCTGCCAAGCTCTCCTGCCTTGCATTCTGGTAAATCAGCCAGAAAAGGTTCCCTTGCCTTAATTTCTTCCTCATAACATGTGACAGTGCAAAATGACACTTTTAAAGAAAGAAGAACTTCCCCTTGAGTCTCAGTGTTCAAGTGATCCATAGTACCCTGTGCTTTAGTGAGGTCAGCAAATTAAGAAAAAATAAGAAAGAAACATTCCTTTTTCAATATAAATCCAACAATTACTGTACCTCAGACATTCCCTTAGAAAAAATGTCTCTCCCGTCAGTGGTTTATGTGGCACCATGTCTTGCCTCAAAGCAGAGATAATTCCAACATAAATTGAAGAAGAGAATCCTGTCACTGAAGGGTTCAGATAACACGCTGCTATCAGTTCTTCTTCGTACATGATTTACAACATTGCTTGCCATAAAATTTGTGGTTACAGACACCATGCTGGGGCACCAGATGACACCAACTGAAGAAATCCACACAAGAAGGATCATCTGAAGGAGAGAAACCCAAGCAATGTGGTAAGAATGTGTTTTAGCAAGTCTGCAAGTCGGGCAATAGTCCCATACCCTTGTATGCCTTTGGTAATATTAAAAACATGGTGGGTGACTCGATTCAAAGGAGAGGAAACATGAATGAGCTTTCATCTCAAAAATACTAGTTTCTTGCTTTATTTTAAGAGCCATTAAATTTTTGCCAAGGGATTTGTTAACTTGATTGAGATAGAACTAATATTATAGGGGAGTCAAAAGCTGAAGGAGTTAAAAAATTTGGATCACACTTCATAGCTCAGGAAGACAGGAGGAAGTTCCACATTAGAGGATAAAAAAAAAATCTGTGTTTACATCTCTGATTACAGTTGCTCCAAACCCAGGTACTCATACAAATGAGCCTACTCCATATTTTATACCAGTTGCTGGTTGCCATCATCATCATCATCACGTGGCGTTCACCTGCACACAGACCTCATGGAACTTGGAATGCCTGGGCCCTGCACGAAGCTCTCTGCTCCATGCTTGCATTCCAGCACTTTCTGGAGACACTTCTTTCTCTCCTTTTTACTCTGCAGGGAACCTCAGAAATCTCTTTTCTCAGACACTTCAGTTAGGTGTCAAGAATTAGTTTTTAGGATCTTGACTATGCCATGTTGGCAAGATCTTAATTAACTGCAATGGGAGAAGACTTGCTAACTGTGGTTAGTTCTCAAGAGCCCAGCTTTTAATTACAAGTACAGCCAAATTATATATTTCAATTAAAATCCTGTTACTCTTCGATTTATGTACAGATATCATTTATACACACAGCTCCATGGCTTTAAAAACACCTCGTAGCTGCTCCCCTCCCATTTTGCAGTGGATGCTTTATGCTTCTTTAAAAGAGAGAGTGATGATTCATATGGGTGATTTATAAACAAATTCACCATGTCTGAGAGAGCAGTAAGACTCAATGGGGTTTAGCAAAATTTATAGCTAAACTGAAATCTCCTGTGAGCATGGGTAAAGATTTTGTTCAGCTCTCAGAACTACTGTTTACATGGTCAATAAAAGGAATTTACAAGGAGACTGAACAAAAATCTAGCCATCACTGTCTGCATGCTTAGATCAGTTACTGAGCCACAGCAGATAAATGCTCCCTCACAGAGCTCAGGCAACTTCTGCATGTTCCATGGGCCAGGAGGTATCTCCATCTCTCTATAGCAACTTCTTTGGTTTAATCACCACTGCTCTTTTTTTATTCCCTTTTATATGATGGCAAAGGTGATTTTTTATGCCTTTATAACCCTAAAATTTATTTGAGTGAAAAAGAAAATAATTTAATAATAATAATTCTTTTAAAATGCCATTTTTTCTCAGGTTTTAAAAACATTAGCTCATCTTTAAACTCCAATGGTAGGGAAAGAAAATACTTGTTCTTGAACAGGAACTGGGAAGCTCAGGCCTGAACTGCAGCCTTCCCACTCCACTGCACTGCCTTTCTGTTCTGCATGGAGTGTCAGGAGGGATCCAGCTGGGAGTTCAGCACCAGACTTCCCATTCCTTCACCTGCTGCCACCAGACAGAATTTGGGAGGGCCCAAAGCAGACAAGAGATGAAAAGCACACACCACACCAAGGAAGGAAAGCTGTTCTCTTGGAGACAGGAAGGAGCTCTCCTGCCACGAAAGGGTGAATAAAAAAAATTAGAAATTACTGTTAAAAAAAAAAAAGCATAAGCACTAAGGAACCACATTAATAAATCTTTATGTCCCCTTTGAAGATCAGAGGGCAATGCTAATATTGCAGAGGTATGGATGAAATTGGGACCTAATCCAAGGACTATTGGAAGGAACACAAAGAGTCCCACAAAATTCAGTGGATAGGGATCAGGCAGTCAGGTCCTTATTTCTATTTACCCAAGTATTTATAAGTTGTTTAGATTTTCATTCATTTGAAGCAGCTGGATTTACTACGAGTTACGGTGACCGTAACTGCATCTAGAGAGGGATGGAAATGACCCAGTTTGTCTAGGAAAGTGTGTAAACTCTCCCTGAAACATTAATTTCTTGCCTGTGATCACTGAGCTGGATCTTCATGGCTGATAATAGAGACTGATTTGCTTCAATGTGATTCCAGTCCAGCTGGTTTCCTCTCTTTTTGCTGCTTTAGACAGAAAGTTAGAGAGCAGCGAGGAGATAATTGATCTCTAGAGCCTGACGACCCAGGTATAATAAAGGGGAAAGGGCTCCTGCAGATGTGAGGAGAGAGAGAAGCAGGCCAAGGCCAAAATTAATAACAGACAGTACTTCAGACATGAAATATAGCAGGGGAAAACAGAGGTGAAAGAAAAGTCCTTGCTATATCCTAACAGAAAAGGAAGTTATACAGAAACTCTGAAGTACAGCAGAACCTTTTAGGAATGTTAATTTGAAGTGTTAGGAACATTTACTGATAAAAACAGCAGAACTATTTACTTATCCCTTTTAGAACCATTTCATCTCCATATCCTTGTTTGGATTCAGGTCCCCTGATAGATGAGTCTGATAGCCTGCATGTCTCAGGCTGATACAGCAGAATGGTCTGTTAGGATCTCACTGGGTTTCACAGGGGTTTTGTGCACAGGGAATGCCAGGAACTGGGCAGACGTGGGGGTGGTTGGCTAATGTCAGTTTACAAGATGCAGGGCCAGAGCTTGACCTCTGCTCCCAGCTCCATTACCACTTTCCTTACCCAGTCCAGCCTAGATTTTATAGAGGTTGCTTTCAGCTCCCAGTTTTAAAAAGGTAACAAGTCAATTCATGTGCAGTATTTTGAAAGTCACAGTTTAAAGAGCTTTAGCATACCTAGATAACCAGATTTTGTGGGACAAACATGGACCTCCATGAGCATTTTTCATGCAGTTGGGAAACAGTCACAAACAGTAACCATCCTGTAAGCAAATCTCTGGAACAGGGTAATGCACCACTCTTTGTCTGTGGTGGTGCTGAGAGAATTCCCCTTCCCTCATTCCATGTGGCACAAAACCTCTCGCTTCCCCCTCCCTTCTCGCACTGGAGAGGTGGAGGAATAGAGTAGACATGAAAGTGGAGAGAGACCCTAATTTCATGTTCCCTGACTGCATGTCATGCACTGGTCAGAAGCAGTAAGAAGGACATTCTAGCTAAAGCAATTTTGGAATCCCAGGAGCTGGGTGGAGTCTGGAAGACTAAAAATATATGGCAAATTCTTATTGTTTAGTTCCAAAGTTGCTATTATTCATCAAAAGCAGTACCAGCATAGAATGGTTGTGTTTTTCAACAAGAGAGTAATAAAGGTGCAGTTCAGAACCAAACAGCATGGCTTTTTCACATTCTTCTTTTAACATATGCCTGTTTTTAAAATCTCGAGTACCAGTTGTACTCCCAAGTCTGCTTTAAGAGGGCTCACTTGGTGAAGAAGAGATGCTGTTAATATCAGAGAGTTACTGTAAATCTGGAAGTCTGGGGAAAAAACATCTCTGAAGGAACAGGCCAGATCAGTGGTGTAGTGAAAAGGTTGTTTGGTGGGTATAGAACTCTAGGCAATAAGCCTGCTGCAGCATCTCAAGCTGAGTTTTACCTCTTTTCACGGGGACTGGGCAGAAGTTGGTGTTGCAGGCTCTCAGGACAGCTGGTTTCTGCTGGGGCAGGCAGCCAGCAGCTGGCCTGCCCTGGCGCAGGCACTGGACGCTCCGGGTCTGCACTCCCCCGCCGCAGGTCACCGTGCACTGAGCAGAGGGAAAACAAAACCTTGGCTTCATTGCAGAGACTCTGAGAGCCCTGGAAGCCAAAGGGAGAGCTTTCAAGGGCCTTGGATGAGACTTTCAAAGCAAGAGAGGTCAGGATCAGGTGTGCTGCTGTCCACCAAGCCCCATCAGGACCAACTTTTCAAAGACATGTGCGTCTTGTGGTTATTTAAGGACTCAGCTGAAAATCTGGTTCCTTACTTAGGCATTGAGACAGAAATTTTAGAAACCTGTTCCTGATTGTTTGCATGGATTTCTTTTGATCTCTAAGCCTCTGGGCCCAACCCTGCTGCCTGAACACAGATAAAACTCCCATCAGAACCATAATTATGGCAGTATCTGGGGAAAACCACTATGGGTTTGCAGGAAGAGCTATGAAGTATTTTAAAATTAATAAGCCTTTTACTTGTATGTGTTTCATGAAAAGTTGTCTTTAAGATAAATGTGATTATTTTCATCTGATTGCAATTGTCAGGCATACATTATTTCATCTAAATATTATTAAATGGGTGCATGTCTCATTGATATATGACTCATAAAGTAGATAAGTTCCAGAAATACAGAAGCTTGTTTGCAAGAATGTAGAAACAAATACAGACTGATCCCACAATTAATCATAGTATTTAGGGAATTCCAGGCAATCTGTGCAGATGCTCAAATACACTGTGCATAGAGATATGCAGTAGTTCAACCACAGTGCACTTTGAAGAAGACTGAGAAGAAAGTGTTGGGAAATGGGTGTGGAATGTAGTGCCTCTCAAGCATGAATAACATTTTTAAGTGACATTCTTCAGTTTCAGGACATAGCACTGAGCTGCACCAAAGTACATGATGGATGTGGACCAGCTGCATCCCATCTCAGTGGCTGAGTGGTGTGGTCCTCCTTAGGGAATGGCCCCGTGCAGGAGGCACCTGAGGCCTGTTAGCACTGGAGGCAGCTCCTCTATGCCATGCCACCTCTGATTTCCCATTCCTACCTGCTGCCAGGGCGAGGAATACCAGCCAGACACCATGTTATACAACGTCTGTGATGGACAGGCTCCCTTGTTACAAGCTTCCTCCAGGCTGGTGTTTGGTTTCTTGATGTTCCTGCATCTCCTCTGGGGGAAGGTGACCAATTTCCCCTGGAGGCTCTTCTCGCCGCATTTGAGTTCTCGCTGTCGCAGGCCGGGCCCGCAGGAGGCTGAGCACTGCAGAGGCAAAGCACAGCTTCTACAGCCTCACAAACACATGCAGATAAAGGGGAAGTTGTGATGTGTCAGACACCCCAAACTGCATTATAAAAGCATCACAGAACTAATCCCATGAAGCCCATGCTCTGTAAAGTGTAAACTGAACTATGCACCCCAGACAGTGATTAACAAAGACATTGGGGTCCATCCATCTACATCTAGGGTTTACAGCTCCTCACCTAGAATACCTGATTTTCAAACCACAGCTCAGCTGTCTTTCCTCCCCATGGTTTGTGTGTCCCTGAGCCAGCATTGCCAAGAGCAGCCAGGGCAGGCAGTGAGCCATGAAACTGCACCACTTTACCTCACTCCAGGAAGAAATCACCCACTGGAGCCGGTCATTTTTGGGACAGCGTCCAAGCACACAGGTCTGCTGGGACTCAGGCTTAGGGTCTGTGCTGCACATGCTTTCAGGCAAGATTTTCACCTTGGGAGAACCAGGACTCTTGCAGTAGACATCCCTTTTCTTAATACCTCTCCCGCAAGTCTTGGAGCACTGTGATGGAAAGAAACACTTATTTGAACTGGAGGAAATGAAAACT
Organism: Hypocryptadius cinnamomeus; assembly: GCA_013400635.1. Classification (NCBI taxonomy): domain Eukaryota; kingdom Metazoa; phylum Chordata; class Aves; order Passeriformes; family Zosteropidae; genus Hypocryptadius; species Hypocryptadius cinnamomeus. The sequence goes on along the minus strand of VYZP01049277.1, from coordinate 135,881 downwards.
GGCATAATTTACATTTTCCAGGAGAGCACAGAAAGTGTGGCTAATGTGCTGTACAGCTGCCATCGTGATATAAGTAAACCTGAAATTCTGTTGGTAAATAAGTAACAGTAACATCTGTGTGTCACTTCTAAAACCTTGTCCTAAGTGTTTTCTTAAATGTAAGCTGTGAACTCTCTCAGCCCCCATGTAGAACAGACAAGTAATCTCTTTTCCATAGATGAGGTAAGTTGGACTTGTGAGCAAAATGCTTTTGTGAGCAAAATGCTTTTTCCCTGCTCAGCATAGTTGAAAGCTGGTCCTAAGCTCCCACCACAGAATCTTCATGGCAAGATGCTCTCAGCTATTTGTCATTTTGTCCTCACCTTGGCCTAGAGGGATGAGACCGAGGCAGAGGAAACTGCCCAGGGAATTGATACATAACTCCTCCACCAAAGGAGACAGAATCTGATACAGACAATGGTTAAGGAGATATTTTAGTTGCCAACTGCAGCGTAGGACGAGTCACCAGAATAAATATGCATTGCTGAGCCGTGGTTCAGTGGAACAGACATGCTGTAGTTTGCACCCCCTTCCATACAACAAAAAGCCTGAATGAGCCATTTGTGAGGAAATGAAGCAAAGAGCCCTGAAATAATGCTGCCAGCTTCCTACCTTCCTTCATCCCCTTCTAACTGTCCTTTCTACTAATAATTATGGGGCATGTTCCAAGGCAGAGTCACTCAGTGTATCAAATTACAAATGTCTTTAAAAGATTTCATGAAAGCACCGTTGTGCTGAGGGTGTAACAAATATCTGCATGCTGAAAATCTGTGGGTTTAATCCTTCCCGAAACAAAATGATCTTTTCATTTAAAATGACACTGATTTGTGCAGAGAGCCTGGGTTTAGATTAGATGTTAGGAAGAAATTCCTCCTCTGAGGGTGGGCAGGCCCTGGCACAGGGTGCCCAGAGCAGTTGTGGCTGCCCCTGGATCCCTGGCAGTGCCCAAGGCCAGGTTGGACACTGGGGCTGGGAGCAGCCTGGGACAGTGGAAGGTGTCCCTGCCCACGGCAGGGCTGGATGAGGTTTAAGGTCCCTTCCAACCTAAACCATTCTATGATTGTATGATTTTACTTTTTTTTTCCTTTTACCACCTTTAAGTCTGCAATATAACAGTTTTCAGCTGAATCTTAATACCTTTACTAACTTGTGCAGTAGGCCTGTTCACTATATTCAGCAGGACTGGTGAACTTAATTTTTATGGCCTTACTTGAAAATCGCAACTCGAATTTTACACCTCTTAAAGAGGAGGAAAACGGATTTTTGTAATGGTCTTATTTATTATTTATTTATTTATTTATTTATTTGCCTTAGAAGAAAGGAAGTTTGTAAGTGTGAATGTATTTGAAGACCTGGTTTATATAATCTTCTGCTACACTCAGGTTTTCTTCAGACACACTGGAAGAAAAAGTTCTTTTGTGAGAGTTGTGCTGGACTACTGAATATTTACTCATCTGTTATAGAACGTTACAGGGTACTCCCTGTAGAGGCAGTTGGTGCTCAGCTGTGGGTGCTGAGGTCGAGATGTTCTTGAACACCTAAATAGTGACAGCACCAAGAACAAAACACATAAGTAATACATTTTCCAGCTAATTGAAATCCATCTTGAATCTCACTAAATGAAGATGGAAAAATAAAATGAATGTAGATCCTTTTATAAGGGTACTGTCAGCTCTCTCTTAAAACCCAGATGTGTGATTTATTTGAAGGGTATTTCATTTATCCTTACATGTACAGCATCAGTAGCAGTGAAAGACGGAGCAGAGCTGGGTTTTGTGTGTTTTTAGCTCAGGTGTTTCAGTGTCAGGTGTGTAAAGCAGGGTATGCACAAAGGAATTTGCCCTCATGGCAATAGCTGCAGCAGCACTGCTTACAGGAGAGTTACTCTAAGAAAGGCAAAAGCACAGAAGTGAGTAGCCAATGTGTAAATCACAAATTTATCAATCCATAATCCATATACACATATGCATTAATATGCAACTCTAACCCCAAATATTTCTTCATTCCTTGACTGCCTGCCATCTCTAAGAGAAGTCAATACTGCTTGGGAAGTAATCTTGTAGAGGGTTGTTGGTCATAGAGCCTTAAATTATGAATCCAGAAGGAATTTTCCATCTGTTTGTATGTACCTAAAAGAACACCACGTGCCCACTTCTGGCAAGCCCTCGTGTGCCAGCTCTTCTGAAGGCTGGTTACAATGCACATGCAGTTTACATGTTTATACAAACGTGGTTTACATATTAGCTTCAAGAAAAAGAAACCACATGCAAAGCACTGATCTCCACAAAGTTTGCTCTGTTCTTTTGGGGGAGAATTTTTTGCAGTATTTTCACTATGCCAGCAGACAAAAATGTAAGTTTTTCTCCAAATTACCTGAGACCATGGGCCAGGGCTCCATTCAGGTGGGCAGTCCTGACCACTGCACACTTGCACCTGTGCTGGGGTGCTGACCGGACACAGGGAATGGGCCACCACCTCCTCTCTTTGGAAAGCCCTTTTCTGGACACACTGAATGAGACGACTTTGCTGTCCTCCTCCACAAGACTTGCTGCATGTGCTCCATTCACCTGCTGACCAGCTTAAAGGAGGAAACAGGTGTTAGAAACACAGGAGTGCAATTAGCTGTAGAAAATCAATGAAAACAGCCACCTATCAAATGTGACTTATCCAGGGATCCTGCTCAGCCTATCTCCTGGTGTACTGGTATCTGTTCAAGCAATCAAAAAGCTGCAGTTACACGATCTATTTTCAAAGCATGGAACTTTCTGCTAGGGATGGAATACAAGTCACTCAACTAGAAAAACAAGTATTGTTTATTTATAGCTTTTATCCACTAGAACCAGCTTGTCTATGAATCTGACCTGGAATCCTGAATTCCACAGGGACTGAAAGAGATGCTGCTATTGAGGCAGATGGAGTATTTAGAAGATAGAATTAGAAGATAGAATTAGATAAGATAGAATTTAGCCGAGTACGTACTGACCCCATTTGTGCTGAGATACACTCCACGCACACAGGGTGACAAATGTTGGCATTTCTGTCAAACCCTACTGGCCCTACTGGTATTCATCAAAAAGAACTTGCTTGCTAAAAGCAGCAGTCCTGTCCCTGACATCCTGAGGAATTGAAAAGGCTCTGAAGGGCTGAGAGAGTTGGGGCTGTTCAGCCTGGAAGAACAAAGGCTCCAGGGTGACCTAAGTGCATCCCTCCAGTACCTGAGGGAAGTCTGGAAGAGAGCTGGAGGGGCACTTTTCACAAGGGAATGCACAAGGAAAAGGGGGAATGGCTTTAAGCTGAAGGAGGGCAGGTTTAGGTTAGGTATAAGGAAAGGAATTGTTCCCTGTGAGGGTGGGGAGGCACAGGGTGCCCAGAGCAGCTGTGGCTGCCCCTGGATCCCTGGCAGTGCCCAAGGCCAGGTTGGACATTGGGGCTTGGAGCAGCCTGGGACAGTGGAAGGTGTCCCTGCCATGGCAGGGGTGGCACTGGATGGGATTTAAGGTCCCTTCTGACCCAAAGCACACTGTGACTCTCTAACTCAATGATTTACATATCCTCAGACTAATAAATCTGGCAGACAGTTGATGCAGAATCTAAATAAAACAGAGGCAATCTAACCAGCACAAGCTGTTGGGCAATGTGTGCTCAGGCACGGGGACACTGCAGTTTACACGCCATGTCCCTCAAGTGACACAAAGTCTGAGGGGTTATTGCCAATTGCTTGGGCTAAGTTCAGTTTTGAAATGCCAGGAGCTGCTCACTATTTCTATTCTTGAAGCTCTGAGTGGGTCCCCAGGAATTGTGTGACACTTTGCAAACATGCAACCAAGTGTCTTTGTCCTTGAAGGCTTCCAATGTAAGACCACAATCACAGCCAGATAGGAAAACAGAAGTGAAAAAGCAGAAGAAATTATGAATGACTAAATGATTACTCACTGAGAACTCTTATTCGAAGACCCAGCACTGAAATGAAACTGAAAATTTTTATACAGTTTGACAAATTTTTAGTAATTTATGTCATGGAAAAGGTTCTTGTCTCACATCTGACCACTTGGCCGATCCTGCTTTCACAGTTTCTCACAGCATCAAACCTGTGACCACTGAAATAGCTGCTTACATAAAGCTTTAGTGACAAGAAAGCTTTCTTCATCCTGTGTGAAAGATGCACAGCGTCCTATTTGCCTGTCTATTCACAGCTGCGTGAAAACAAAGCTAATTTTCATTGTAAAAAATTAATAAAAAGCCTATTTTTGAAAAATGTCTTTGGGAATGGAAGAAATCCCAGCTCTCAGTATCTAGCAACTTCAGGAACTGCCAAAAGTAATGAGAAATGTAAAAGGCACTAATTTAAGGACAAAGAAATATTAATGTGAAAAGTCAGTCATCATGTAATTCCAGAACATGTCAGAAGTTTCCTTTCTGTCTGATTTATAAATGTTTGGGCCGTTGAACTACAAACTTCTGAGAAAAGAGTTTTAATCCATTTTACAACTTCTAATTAGTTTGCCTTGATGTTTCTGACAATGGCCATCGGTGGAGTGACTGAAAGTGTTCATTTTAAGAGTTTATTCACCATAACTGCCCGGAGAGTTCCCCTCTTCACAGAGGAGAGGGCAGTAAACCTACTTTAATGTCCTCTAGTAAACTTCCATTTTCCAAGATTATCTGGGCTGTGATCCAAGAGTATCTTTCATTAGTTCAAATAACTAAATAATTATGACCAGATTTGGCAGCTCTGAAATCCAACAACAGCAGTGTGCAGTGCTGGTGTCTTTCTGTGTGGGACAGTAGTTTGGTCCCACTCAGACTAATCAGTCTTTGTTCTTATGCAGCAATTATTCCTCACTGACCTTTACAAGTCTGGAGCCTCTTTTACGTCCCAAACTGACACACTTGTATCTCATGTGTCACCTCCTTCCCCTGCCTGTTCTGCCTGGTGTATTTGGGTTTGCTTTATTTGCTGGCTATTAAGCATTCTTTTGTTGCCTCCATGGTATTTATTAATCCTACTCTTTTTTTTTTTTTTTTTT